>OOFB01036978.1:0-16015 GCA_900323305.1 Trachyrincus murrayi
CATTGGTGAAGAAAATAGCTTTCATACACTGCACCATCAGCACATTACCATTGTCTTATGGCTGTGCGTGTGTGTGTGTGTATGCGTGTGTGTGTGTGTGTGTGTGTGTGTGTGTGTGTGTGTGTGTGTGTGTGTGTGCACATGGTTGTGCAGACTAGGATGTGTTGGGGGGAAAAAAACAGTGTGAATGATGTAAAAACTGCATTACATTAAAGCTTCATTTTGCGATTTGTGTATGCATTTTGTGTTACTCTTCAGTCACTTCTCTGTTATGTACTGCATAGTCGTCAAAAATATACCAATCTCCTCGTTGTGATTATCAGTTTAATGTTCTTCTGATACCTCCGTGGTGTGAACGGAACCACGGGTCGGAAGTGGGTAATTACGGCACATCGCATAGAGCATGAACGCAGCATAATGGCTGACCGGACTCAAATCACAGAGGCACATGTCTTCACATATATATGTTGTCATAACACGTCTTCAACATATATATGTTGTTATAACATGTCATCAACATATATATATATATATATGTTGTCATAACATGTCTTCACATATATATGTTGTTATAACATGTCTTCAACATATATATATATATATATATGTTGTCATAGCATGTCTTCAACATATATATGTTGTCATAACATGTCTTCAACATATATATGTTGTTATAACGTGTCTTCAACATATATCACAAACGTGGATGACTGTTATGTAACACCTGTTACCTTCAGTGTAAACAGACAGAACAAACGTGGATGACTGTTATGTAACACCTGTTACCTTCAGTGTAAACAGACAGAACAAACGTGGATGACTGTTATGTAACACCTGTTACCTTCAGTGTAAACAGACAGAACAAACGTGGATGACTGTTATGTAACACCTGCTACCTTCAGTGTAAACAGACAGAACAAACGTGGATGACTGTTATGTAACACCTGCTACCTTCAGTGTAAACAGACAGAACAAACGTGGATGACTGTTATGTAACACCTGTTACCTTCAGTGTAAACAGACAGAACAAACGTGGATGACTGTTATGTAACACCTTCAGTGTACAGCCACGTACCACTATGGGGCGACAGAGGTGTTGTAAATCACGGGTACAAGAGAGGTCAGAGAGGTAAATGTGACTTTTTGTTATCCCGTGTTTGTTAACTACAGCTCAACATAGACGTGTATTTTGTTTAACACAAACAACAGAAAATAATTATTAGGAAGGATTATTAGGCACGTTTTTGACTCTGCTTTTAATACTATTGGGAACTTTGAGATAGGTTCAGGTGGATGAGATACGTTTCAATATGTGCAATCAAAGTCCACCAAAGTTGTGCTGAAACACAGATATATAAGACATGATATAAGACCTTTTTTATCATTTCCAAAAATAATACTGTATTAATTGCACCTTTCACTGCAAACTATACAATAATAATATACAATAACAATAATAATAATTGTATTATTATTATTTATTCTAATATTATTTATAATAATTATAATAATAATACATTAGTTGAACAATCCTAAAAGGAATACAGCCAACTATATTAAAATAAGCGTATCGGCAGTGCACACAGTAACTAATCTAAGAAGGGAGTTGGGAGTGCTGAGTAAATAATGTATTACGCATTACGCACACGGCCACACTGTGGCCCCAGGATCACTCCTGACTCCCTGCCATCCCCCGGCCGTCAGGCTGCGTCCTCGCTACGTGCACAACCACACTCCGCTGATGGCAACACGGTACACAAGCCGAGTTCAACCACTTTCTGCTGTAGGGGTCGACCGTCTGCTGGGAAACGTGGAATAAAAACACGCCTGCGGTCCCACGCACGACTAGTGCGTTGGGAAATCACGTAATGCACTAAACTGAAACGTATGTCGTGTCGCATGTGTGCCATGAATTGCGCGCAAAGGGGAAATGCACAATGCGGAATGGTTTATTCCTAATGTAAGACGTGCAAAAACGAACGCACCGCACCCCAACTAGGACTCGGAAACAGCACCGAGTGCATTACCGCATGGAGCCCGCCTCCTCGACCTTCTCTCATTCGATGGCTGCCTTTCATGGGCGGAGAACTTCACCTTAATTTGTCAACGCATTGGCCTGAGGTGGTGCCAGTATCCGTCACGTCTCCAGAAGCAGGCCAGGGTGCAGAGGCAGGCGAATGGGCTGGGCAGGGGTGTCCTCAACTTCTGTGTGGTGTACAGTATATTTTAACCTAACTTTAACTATTTACTTTCGTTGTGTTCTTTGGAGAAGAAAGTGCCTTCAGGTTACTTGAAGGCTCCCTGCAAGCCTTTTCTTTCTACAGCCCCTGGATGACAACTTGGACCTGGCAAGTATTCTCAGTTCTGATCGGTATCTATATACTGGAGAGGTTGTGCAATAATCTATATGTAAATAGTGATTTGTATGTTTTGATTTATAAGTACAGAACTTTTAAAGTGTAGCCTAATGCACATTTCGGCGGAATGAATCTTTTTCAAATTGTGAACGACTCTGAATAACCCTATCGAGTGGTTTGGTTACTTCACCAAAGCTTTGTATTCCAGGACGCATCCATCCATAACCTCTCATCTGCCTGAACCGATCCTCGGTCCGGAGAATCCCATCACGGTGTGCGTGTGTGTGTTTTAATTCGCAGGTCTTGGTTCTGGTTCTGGTTCGGAGTATCTTATACACTGCACATATCTAAAAGCAGGTGAGCCACTGACTAACGCACATTGCGCCAGATTCCGAGTCCACTGTGCGTGTGACAGCGGCTAACTTGTTTTTGGGGATGCCACATTGGTCCGGTGACGCGTGAGAGGTCCCTCGGCCCCTGGATGATGTTCCTGCACCCAGTCAAAGACAAACCTTAGTAGGCCTCCTGTACTCCTGGTATGTAGGCCTACTGTACTCCTGGTATGTAGACCTGGCCAACAACTATAGGTGGCTGGCCGACTATAGGACACTGGCTGATAAGACCCTATGTTGCCCTGGCCGTCCGATGCTGCCCCCTACCGGCCACACTGCTGATGAGTGTTTGTTCTTCACTCCTCAGTCAGGATTAGTAGTGTGTTCAGTAGCCTGTATGTGGTGTCATAGGATAGCCTAATTGTCATTGTTATAATATTTTTTTTCATCTCGAAGTAAAGTGTGTTTTGAAATTATAACTAATATTTGTGTTTCTTTTGTAGTTTTATTGTCTCTGGTGTGTATCATTTTTTATAAGAATGACTCATTAACTTGTGGACATGCAATAGACCCATCAGCCATAAACATACAGAATATTACCATCAACACACACACACACACACACACACACACACACACTAAACTCAATACGATGTCACAGCGTTAATGTTGGTAAGTGTTAATTAAACGCTTAGTTTTGCATTAATATTCAATATGAATGCAATATTCAATCAATCAATATTAATTAGTATTGATATTAAATTGCTATCATAACTGGTGTGCAGTACATAACCTAGCAGGTTGCTGTCCTCAGTCAATGAGTTGATTGTGTGTGAATGGGAACACCCTTACTGTAAGCCTGTATTTGCCATTGATCCATTAAGACTTAATCTTTTGTTGTAATGATAGGATAGCCAACTTGTTTCTTCAGTTGATTTGTCTTTTATACTATGGTCACATGACCATATATGGGAACTCCTATTGGTAGGCCAGACTTCATGTAAACGCAGGCAACAGGAAAGTCACACAGTAGGCCGAGAGGTTGTCTCGGCTGTCAGAGATTTGTGGCTAATCTCTCCCGTGCAAATCAAACCAAGTCTGCCTTTTAAGACACCACAAAATAAAAATAGGCTTTGTCTGGACTTTGACCCGTGCTTTTTAACAACCTTGTTTATTTAGCAATTGGTTGCATAAGAATAAAATGGCCGTGAAGTTATATAGTTATGTTATGAGTATGAGGAAGTCAGTTCAGAGTGTAAGACACGAGCTGTGTGCCTGGTCTACAGCAGTAAGCAAGCAGTAGTACTCACACACACACTGCATGTGTGTGTGTGTGTGTGTGTGTGTGTGTACGTGTGAGCCAGAGAGTGATAGCACACGTCTGTGTCAGCTGGTCTGTTTGTTTACCCAACGAGGCAGAGGGTGCGGGAGAGTTGTGTAGAGGAAGTTCACAGCTGTGTAATTGTGTTCAAAAGCAGGCAGTGTTTACACATCCTATTCCAGGAGATATTCGCTGTTCATAGAATTGGGAGGGGGAAAAAAAGTATAAGAAAGTTATTATCTTCAGGCAAGGATATCTATTCTGGGGCTAAATGTTCTGTGTGCAAGAATGCTAAATCCCCCCACCCCCCTTCTATCTATTTTAATAACTTGAGGGTTTCCCACAAAATGTTTAGTGCAGGGGGAATTGCTTCCGAGAAAGAGGCAAGTAGGGCCTAAAATGTTAATAAGTTGAGTCATCGTTCTGAGTTGAATCAAATTCTTTGTCAAACAATCGAGTTTACAAAAAACTAATCATGTGCATTATAATAACCAAATAAAACAGGATATAGAGGCAAACTGCTCCCTCCCTCCCTAAGTTTCTCTGCCATGGAGAGGTGTTGCATCCACGCACCTGTGGTGGAGCTTAGCTAGATGTGATTGACAGGCAAGATGGATTCCCCGAACCAATCAGAGAAGAGATGCCCCGATTGGTCAGAAATTAAGCTGGAGCGGTCTAAAAGCTAAATTGTCTCATGCAGCACTAGTAAACTATGAAATAAAACAGATATTCTCACATTTCACTCACTAATATCTGACAGATGACAAATTACACTCAATGATAGATTTCAGTAGATCTTGCAGACAGTTCCTTTTAATATGCCTTCATCAATTGTCTTAGGCTTACATATTAACCATGGGTAAGAGAAAATAATAATTAATAAGAGAACTAATGCTTCACGAGGAGACTATTTCATGTTGGATCTAATGAGAGACCTAGAAATATAAACGTTGATGGGCGAGAGGCGATCCGGTTCTAGGCGGACGTTGTGTGCTTTAAGGCGTAGACCTACACGGAAAAATACAGGCAGGGATTACGCACACACCCACTCGCGTCCTACGTTCTCTTTATCGACGGGGGTTTTATCAAGATCAGATGTGAATACCGTGCGGAAGTTCTCCGGACTCTTCACATACCTAAAATAAAACAAAACAACCCCATTGTTCCCTCACCTCCGCAGTGTGACCCCCCCCCCTCCCTCCATCCTGGAGACCGGAGGTCAGGGCTGCTGCCTCGACTGGCCGAGGTGTCGCTGGACTTGGCGGTTGCAGGGTTGTCTGGACGGGCCGGGAGGAGACTCAACAGCTGGGCTGCGGTGGTAGCTCCTCCGAGGGCCCCAGAATAGCCCTCTGTATGGCCACCCTCCACCAGGGTGACAAGGCATCATCCCCCCCCCATCTCCATCCTGGGGCCTGGGGCCTTGGGCTGCTGTGCCGGCTGGCAGAGGCGTGGCTGGACCGGGGCTGCTGCAGGCTGGATCCAGGGGCCGCTAGCTGCAGGCTGGATCCAGGGGCCGCTAGCCACAGATGGTGGCTTGTAGCGGTCGCTGCGCTGCCTCCCCCGTCCTCCGCTGGGCTCCACCAGCGGCCGTCGCTGCCAGCCACCAACAACACTGTGACAGTTTCCCCTGCCACATGCCATCTACAGTGGCTTTCCAGGGCTTCCCCAACAGCAGGACACAGGAAGTTGATGATTAAACCGGTTTATTGTAGAGTTCGAGATAGTTTGAACAGGCAGAGCAGGTGGTACGTGCTGACACGCTAGCGCTCCTCCTGAGTGTGTGTGTGGCTGGTTTAACCTGTGGGCCTTGATTACTCAATGACCCACAGGTGTGCAGCCTCACCCTGCAGCCCCAGAGTCTAATCAGTCTGACTCAGACTCCACACACTCCACAATGTATTACGGTGTGTTATATTAGCCTATGTGATAGTAGGTCTTGGCCTATATTTTCTGTCAAATTGAATGCAGATGCTGACATGAAGGACGTGCACATTGTCGTCATACGGTGAAAAGTTAATTTGTTTGTACGGTAGTCGGTCATTTAGCGGAGGCGCCTCGCCTATCGCTGTGGGAAACCCTGAACTTAAAGGTGCTGTAAGATATAAGAGCTATTATTTTAGTGTAATTTGTTAGACGTGGCACAGCCATCCGTCAGCTAGTAGTGAGTGAAATACGCTGTGAGAATATCTGCCGCACCTGCCTCTGTGTGAGACCGGTGTTTTCACAGGTCGGTGAGCGCACCGCTTCTCAGGGAGCGGAGAGGGAAGGGATGTTTTTTTAGTTTAGTTTTGACAATCTTGCTCTCGTCCGCTCTTTTCTGCCGTCTCTTTACAACTCGCAAATCTTGCCTACAGCACCTTTAAGCCAAAGTATAACTTTAAGTTAAGCTACACTTAGCTTTAATTGGAATTGTGTCCACTGAATCTGATCCATCCTAAGTACTTGACTGGAAAGCCTCAGACGGCTCGAGGAAGAACAGTAAAACAAGTAAGACTAAATCAGGACCGAGGTTCCAGCAGCCTATTCTAGACTGATCTGTACCCTCATGTTGTGGACCTCTGGAAAGCACTTTGAAATGTGATACATACTGTAACGTTTTGCACTGCCAATAATACAATAAATACATGCATTGCATTCCTAACCGTCTTTACCTGATTTATTTGGTTACTCTGCATTTCTTTAAACTAGGTCACTCAGCACTTTGCAAAGAGTGCTGAGTGAAAAACCCACAAACCTTTTATTCTGATAGCTGGTCTTCAAATTGTGTAGCACTTACTTTTAGTGTAGCATTTTGTGATTGCTCCAATATTGATTGTATCCTTTGCTTGTTCTCAGCCTCCCTGGTTAGATAGATAGAATAGTCCTCAGTGTATATTATATGCTATCTCATATCATGTGTTGCTGTACCGTGTATCATGAACAAATATAATATATCAATCAGAGGTCTAGGTTGTGTGGTTGAAATTTATTTTGAACTTTTCAACATGTGTAGGGGGTACGTGAAAATATAAATATATCTATAAAAAAATATGACATCATTCTCAACAGTTATACTAACCAGCCACAAGGGAGCACTATAGACACCGTCCCCCCGTCTGTAAACATGCAGCCTAATATGATGAGCTCAGATGTGCTTTATTAGGTTAGCGGATGAAACCAGTGTAATATAGTTCTACTCCCATATCAAATATAAACTAATATTTTGTCCAGTCTTCCCTAATGCACGAATAGGCACACAGTGTAATTGTACTTTGAGTATTTTTAATGTGGTACTTTTACTTGTACTTTAAGTTTTGAGTTAAATATGTCAAATGATGTAGATAAAATGCATAATGATGCAGCTGCTGTGTGCTAACAGTGATGTAACTGCTACATCTCAGAGGCAACGTGTCCCTCAGGTTCCTCTACCCCTCTGGTGCAGTGAGCCCGTGGGCGGAGCTGAGACGGTGGTCAGCTGATGTGGTGCACCTGTGCAGGTATGGCCTGTATGTCTTATAAGGTGTTCCACATCAGCCATCAGAAAATGATGTTCCATGAAATCCAATTCAGACCACACCCCAGACCACAGAGTCTTCCCAAGACTGAGTTTATTAGCTGACTTTGAGAGGTATATTAATATACTTTTTGACATTTTCCTGACAAGATATTGGGTATGGGTGTGTAGTGGATACATCACTCCGTGATATGTTATGGTTTACATTTTTAGATCCTGTCCATCACTTCAATAATTCCCTCCAGGGGAGACTCCTGAGGAAGTGTCCGTCTACCTGCAGTCACGACCGTGGAACAATCATGTTCGGTCCAAATAAAAAAACGCACACAAACGATTTATCTGAAACACAATGCACAGTGTTTTTTTTATTATTATACTTAAATACACATAAGGTAATAATTGCTGTAGGTAAAAGTTTTCCTAAATTATTTTACATTTCATACATGTATTTTTCAGTGTGCACTGTAGCAAATTACTGTAAATATATTTGTATCATGTATATATATATTTCTATATATAATATACAGTATGTATATGAGGGTAGTAAAGGTAACACAAGGTAATCGTACAACAGTAAGACGTTAAAGGAGTTGATGGAGCAGTGTACGTCTTGAGGTCCATGTTTTATCTCCATGACGGCTCCCTGGATACCAGGACTGCAACACACAGAGATAAGTGGACATGATGAAGATGGTGGTGGAGGTGGTGGTGGAGGCGGTGGAGGTGGCCATTGCTTTGTCAGGTTTAAGATTTTGGGTGTGGTGACGACCTCACTGCGAGAGACAGTGAGATGGTTGGTCCATAACACTCACCCTGGTGTGTGTGTGTGTGTGTCTGTTAGGACATTATTAACAATTATGAATGGCTGAAATGATCATAAAATGATCCCACAGAAAAGAAACAACAAAGCAAACACACACACACACACAAGAATGGAGGATGAATGATAACTCATCATTAGAACTCAACGATAAGTGACGTTCTGAATCTCAGTTTAAACGCTGCTGACAGGTCAAAGGCCAGGCGTGTCTGGACCTCACTGATAGGTCGATATACAGGATCCATATTGAAACCTAAGTCCATGTGTGCATGCCGTGTTATCAGGATGTATGTCAATATATATCAGACCAAGAGTGTAGTTCTGAATATGCCATACCTCTTCCTGTCAGCCTGTCAGGACGTGGGACTCTTTTTTCATGTGCCATGTTTAGTGTGATATGATGACAAGATATGACACCACTGGGTGGAAATGGTCAAGTATAATATCAAACTATCATCATTATATCAAAGTATTGCCATGACAACAGCCAGGAAACAGAAACAGAAAACAAAAAGGTGAAAGGCAAGCCGTCACCGCACCACGGCCCGCTCAGAACAGAACCGACCGCACGGCCCGCTCAGAACAGAACCGACCGGCGGGAATAGAGCCGTCAGCGCAACAGAGCGCTTCCTGATGGTTCAGAAGAGAGCAGAGAACCAGGAGCCCTGTTCTAAAGAGGGCCATGGTGTCACACAGGAACAGGAAGGAACAGTGTAATTTAGTTTGCAGAGCCCACTGGGAGAACTGGGCTCCTCGTGTCTTTGTACCAGAGACACGGAATAATAATAAACTACAAACAATAACTTATACTTCAAAAGGTAACCCGAAACCACGCTGATCCCGTACCTCTTTGCGTCGCAGCATCGACATGTCAGAATGTCTGTTACAGACATGTTACAGACGTTACAGTGCTAACTATTACTCTGTGTCACAGTGGGTTCATATGGTGATAGGCAGCCATTGCGCAAGACGTTTAAAGGTATTTAAGCTCTGCATCCAGGAGTGGAACGAGAGGACAGAAGCTGCATTACATGAAGGGGATTGTAGGAATGAGTTTGCCATGGTTTAGTATGGACCAATTTTGGTTTGGGGTGTCACTACATTGATGTGGAAACTGGCACCAGGACCAGATGAGATGGCATTGGCGCCAGTGGCTTCTTACTTACCAGTGTTTGTTGGAGGACAAGCACTGGTATGTGTGTGTATGTGTGTGTGTGTGTGTGTCAAACGTTGATTGAGAAACCAAAGATACAGATCATAAGCCCCACAGGTTAGAGAGAAAGCCACAGAGAAAAAAAACCAAAAAAAAAAAAACCAAGGCCAATCCAATCAACAGACAGGAAATGAGCAGTCAGTGAAGTTAAGACACAGGAGACCACCATGCAGTCACCCTCCCCACAACCCGACATCAGATCCAGAGTCTGCACACCACCATGCAGTCACCCTCCCCACAACCCAACACCAGATCCAGAGTCTGCACACGGTAGGCAGGCAGCCGCCACCCAGCCCAGCTGTGAGGAGTGGAGAGCGGGAGGGCAGCGGGGGAGAGTCTCACACATACACACCCTCGGGGTTGAGACTGGACACCAGTGGGTTCTGCAGGTTGCGTGGATGACCCAGGAACTGTTTGGCGGTGGGCCGTGGTGGAGACTCTGAGCTGGGAACCGGACTGTGGCCTGAAGAGAGAGAAGAGAAGGGAACCGGTTGTTGAGCAGTGCTGTGGTCTCACACATCGGGACGAAACAGGAAGCAAGGCGTAACTCCGCCCCTTTCAGTTTCTGGTTTCCGGCCCAGGCTCTGTGCAGTCAAGCCGCCAGAAGTTCTGCTATAACATAGTAGGACTGCTGGATCAGAGGTTCTGCTATAACATAGTAGGACTGGATCAGAAGTTCTGCTATAACATAGTAGGACTGGATCAGAAGTTCTGCAACATAGTAGGACTGATGGATCAGAAGTTCTGCTATAACATAGTAGGACTGATGGATCAGAAGTTCTGCTATAACATAGTAGGACTGATGGATCAGAAGTTCTGCTATAACATAGTAGGACTGCTGGACCAGAAGTTCTGCTATAACATAGTAGGACTGATGGACCTGAGATTAAGCGTGCCGTGATGTGGAAGGGGTGTGTGCACGCGTGTGTGTGCGTGTGTGTGTGTTCACCTCCATTCCTGTACTCCTCCGTGAGGAGGTGGGCCAGCTCCAGCCGCTCCAGCCGGTCCAGCTGCTCCTGCAGCTCCGTGCGGGTGTAGGCGTGGGCCGTGGGCACGCCCGTCTGCTGGATGAACTGCTGCAGGTTGCACTGCCGAAGCTCCTTGTTCAACTCCTCCAGCTCCTCCTGCTTGGCCTGGGGAGGAGAAGGGAGCGGAGGTGGCGGAGGAGGAAGCAGAGGTGGTGGAGGAGGAGGAGGAGGAGGAGGAGGAGAAAGGAGAGGAGGACACGGAGCCCAAAGGGATGCAGAAGTCAGTTGATTACTGATCTCGGACAAAATCAAGTCAAAATGAAAACTACAAAATGCTGCATGGTTGTTTCAGTTTTCACCACAAGGGGGCGGCAGAGCCCACAACACTCAGGGAAGAGGGACGGCTTCATTATCATATGATTATGATTATATGTGAAATGAAGACACAATCAAAACTCAATTCAATAGCGGAATGGACAGACTAATCATAAGCAGGTCAAATCCACCTCATTGATCCCCATGTCAGTCAATGTGTCTGCACAGACACTGCCTGTCTGTCTGTCTGTCTCTGGAGGCCGTGTTGCTGTAATGACAGGAACCTGGTGTTCGTCTCCATCGAGACATGCCTCAACGCGTCAGCCCTGCTGACAGACACCATGCCGGGCAGACACCCACCCTCCCGGTCTAGCCTAGCAGGCGCAATAAACAATGAAGCCAGTTTTATTGCCGTGTGCTGTATTGCCGTAATGGGTTAACGTGAGATGGGGAACAACACAGCGATGACAAGATTGCGTGCTAGCCTCCTAGGTGCCAGCTACATGGGTGGTTCCGTGTTTCTGCGCGTCTGTCGTCACCCTTTCTACGTGGTGATAACCCGGAGCTGCAGCTCGGTGTGGGTACGAAGACGCAAGCAAGCTACGATGCTATGCTATTAGCATGATGCTAATATCGCTGCCTGGTCTGGGTAGTGTCCAAACCGACATGTAATCTCTCAAGTTTAAAAGAGCCTTTTAAAACAGATTTAGAATCATTTTTGGCCTACAGAAACAAAACCAAAAACATTTAGCTGAATCACATCGGGACAGAAACGTAATGCAAAGCCCTGCCTCAGGAGCTGTTTCTTCTCATTACGTGTGTGTGTGTGGTGGTTTCATAATTTAGTCCATGCTGAAAAGTCACGTTAAAACTGTTTCAGGAGCAGCCGGCAATCCGTTTCCCTGCGTGTAATTTGACTTTCAAAAGAGTGATAGTAAGAATTAATACAAATGGGAGAAACGTTATTTATGACACCGGAAATAGAAGATGTTTCACTCATCCACCTGGAACTGCAGACGCCTGGGAAGACATCTTGGAGCACCATCCTTCACAGGCTCTCGCCCTACCCTACCTCCACACACACACACACACACACACACACACACACACACACACACACACACACACACACACACACACACACACACACACACACACACACACACACACACACACACACACACACACACACACACACACACACACACACACACCCTGAATATTCTCACCTCCATTCATAACCATGATCCTAACATGAACCCTGTTTAAAGCCTACTGATAATGACATTTAACAGATACACTTGGCTAAAAATGCTGAAGAAGCGTATGTATGTATAGCTGATATATTATATACATACTATAGTAACATGCTGCATCTTATTTCCCAGTCAAAATAGCCAGTAGTAATTGTCATCCCTTAACGGGGTGGCCTATAGTACTACCACAGTCACAGTTCACAGTAACACCAGTGCAGCAGAGAGTTGCATACAATTGCGATGATGTTACCTCATAGCGTGACTATTCATACGGTAGCGACCCACCACCGCACATTCAGTAAGTACATCCAAAACTAGGCCAGGCTTCACGTTGACAGAGAAGACTGGGGCTAGCGGAGCCCGGTACTGCACCACAGGGGGCGCCCCATAGTGTAATGAAAGTCAACCTAAGCTGCTCGGTTTTGGCTCCCCTCCGACATCGGCAGGACCGAGGGAGACTTTTGCGCGCAAGTTCAGCTTTTTTTCAGACAGAATTATCTTCACAGCTGCAGCGGCCTATAAAACACACTCAAGATAGACGCTGACCGACATAAAATACACTGAAGATGGACCGAGAGGGGAGGTGGGCTCCAGGGTTTTGAGTCCCCTGCTGGGCTGTGGTATCTGGGCATAGCCCTCAGCCCACGGGGGATGAACCACGGTGTCCTGTTTCATGTGGATTTTTAAAAGGAAGCTTGAGTTTCATTTTAAACTGGGTTAGGTCTTTATTCAGGTGATACAACAAACCACAAGATACCGCATCTAGGACAACCGCCAAGAGTAAACAGACGAACAATGACACTGCAAATATCAACTATCGCTTATTTTAGAGATCTTATGCTCTTCAAATCGAAAGAAAAAGCATGATATGTTGTCATAACCCCACGAGTAACCACCCGCGGAGCAGACAGAACACATCATACCTGCTGCACCAGATCAGCCTTGTACAACAGAACCACACAAGGCTTATAGATATAACTATAGTTCATTAGGTCTAATATTCCTCACTGATGCTTGCTTAGGAGGTCTTTTGTCTTGTCAGGTAGGCCTGAACCTATGTCTGTTTACAAAGCCCAGCCCTCTACTGAATTTAGATGGGATCCTTTACAAATGTTTAATCCCGTGTTTAAGTGAGGTTCATTGAAGTATTGTGTATTGTGTTTTTCCAAGGCATATTCTCTGATCATAATCGATTGAAACGTCAGAAGTGTTTATCTCAATATGCCGATACGATATTGATTTGGTGCGGTTGCCGTGTCAATAGCGTGGACGTATGGCTCAGTGCTACTCTGAGGGTTGCTGTACGAACCTACAGTCCTTCCTCCACCTAATTTACGAAAATAGGGGCTACCGAAACGCAATTTCCGATCTCTTACTTCATGTGAGCTGTGTGCATCGGTTAGCAGTCCCCGGAGCGAGGAGAAGAAGACAAACATTTCTTTGCAAAGAGTTTGACAAAACAAAATCACAAACATGTAACGGAGACGCATGTCCCTCCCTCTCTCTCCCCGCTCTCCGCACATCCACCTCATCCGCATCCACTTCCAGGCGTTCTCCTCCGTGAGATGAACCCCTGGGAGATGAACAAGGTTACCACCCCCCCTGCACCCCCTCACCTCTCCCTTACCTGAAGCAGTGACTCCGCCTTCCCCAGAACCGCTTGGCTCTCCGACAGCTGCTCCTCTAGCTCCGCCCCTTGCCTCTCCTGGCTCTGCAGCTCCGCCCTCACCCCCACTAACGACTCCTCGGGCTCCGTCCCGTTGGCCCAGGCCTGGCCCTCTCGTCGCTCTCGCTCCATCTCTTGCTCCAGCTGCGCCGAGCGGACCGAGATCCCGTGGAGCCGGCGGCCGCAGTCGTCCATTTTGGCGTGGAGCTCCCCCAGCCTCCTCCTCATCCCCTTCTCCCTCTCCACCTCCGCCCGCAGTTCCTCCTGCCAGAACTCCTCGTGGGCCAGCTCCGCCTGGTTCCTCCGCACCGCCTGCTCCAGGGCCTCCAGCTCCTCCTGGGAGCGGGCGTCGAGGGCCGGCGAGGGGCACGGGGACTGCCTGGGGGACTCCCACGGCCGGGCCTCCCTCTCCAGGGCTTCCAGCTGGGCCTCCGTGGCCCTCAGTCTGTCCTGCTGCTGGAGAACCTGCCGGAAGACCTCGTCTTTAGACGGCGCTGCGGGCGGCGAGGGCGAGGACGATAGAGGACTCGGGGAGGGGGCCGGGGAGGCTCTCTGCTCCGGGGAGTCCCGCGGAGACCTCCTGATCTGCGGAGCTTTGGTCTTCGGGGAGGTGGAGGGCCCCAGGTTGAAAGTGAGCGACTTCTTGGGCTGGTTGCGTTTGGAGAGTTCTGGCTCAGAGTGCTTGGGTAAGGCGAAGGGAGGCACGTGGTCCTGTTGGGCCACGGGACTGTCGCTGCTCGGTCCCGTGCGGCGCAGGAAGAACTGGACCTCGTGGCCGTGCTGACCCAGCTTGGCCAGAGACTCCAGAGGCCGATCAGTGGCAAGCAGCTGCCTCTCCGTGTCCCGAAGACGCTGGATCAGGACATAGCGGCCTGTCTGACCTGGAGGACCCAACACAGACACGTTAGTTAGACCACCTGTAGATCGGTTTGCTTCAAACGACTCCCTCTCTAGGTTAAACACGTGCATAGCCTCTGATTGGCTGATATGGTCACACGGTCACCTGCTGATTAAGCGTCGATGCGACACACCTGTCTTCCACTTATTGAACCTGAATTGAAGGGGCGTTTACAGGGGAGCCGGTCTTACTCCTTGAAGACCAAGGGATGCACAGAATGAATCTATGTCTGGATGGTCTATGTGTCCACAGACCAATGAGACAACCCAAAGAGATTAGATCGACTCATTCCTCCAATCTCCAAGAACAGCAGCGGCTGAGAACAGCAGAATTGATGTGTGAAACTTCATATTGTTTTTTTCAAATGAACCAATGTTTCCAGGAGCACTCTGAAATGAGGACAAACCCTCCCTAATGACTTGGCAAGCAGCTCGCTCATGGAAGGAGTGCTAAATCAGGAGCCGCGTTGTTCAGCCAACGGCGTGACTAAAGCCTGAGGAGACTGCAATGAAGACACGGCACCAATCCACACTGACCACCCTCTCACCCCCTCCGGGAAGAAAGCTCAAAAAAATCTAGCCTTTCATTTATTTGGGTCACCAAAGAATGAAATGATGAGCACAGGAACAAAAGAGTGTTGTCTTTGTCCTCTCCATGAACCGCTCTCTCCATGAACCGCTCTCTTAGTCGGAGACTGGTGGGTTGCGAGGCGGTCCCTGTGGAGTTACACCTCCAAGATTTATACGGTAGACGCTTGTTTCTCTCGAAACCCCGGGAACGTCGTTCGGTACGATACACATTTCAGTTAACCGAATAAAAAAACTGAATGAACAGGCGGGAGGAGATCTGATTGAAATCAGTAGTTTTGTTAAATGCGTGTAAAAACCCCAAAAACGCATGAAGACCCGACGCGATCCAACCACGGTCACTGGTTGTCACAGACAAGCCTTCACCAACACTTAGTCACGTTCATTTCACGCACACCCTTTTCCCACCAAAATTAGCGAGTATATGCAGGTTTTTTAAACGAGGGAAAATAGGCGATTGACTCCTTTCCCATTAGTCCCCGTAGACGAGTGTGCCTTTCTGTTTTTTTCTTTTTTCTGTGACTTTAACATGCAGGTAAAACAGGGTTAGTAAACAGAAGAAAGCAGCATGGAGGCCAGTGAAAATATTACGGTGGTTACCTCTTTTTTATATGTTACTTATTCAGTCGCTCTTTAAAACTGTTATTCCTGTCTATTTACGCGGCAAAGTCCGGAACTTCAAAGTACGTTATCGCATCGCACCGGAAAGCGCGGGGGGGGGGGGGATGTTTGCATGTCCACCCGGGTGTCATGTTTCCATCACTGCCAATCGGAGCTGGAGCCGATAAA
>OOFB01036978.1:18450-28716 GCA_900323305.1 Trachyrincus murrayi
GAAGTGGAGAGAGTCTCCTGCTTCATGTTCCTCGTGTGTTCATCAAAGATGACCTCACCTGGTCCAAGCAAGCAGACTCGGCGGTGAAAACTGCCCAAAAGCGCCTATTCTTCCTGAGGACACTCAAGAAGTTTGGCATGTCTGCCAAAACTCTGACTAACTTTTACAGGTGCACCATTGACAGCATCCTCTCTGGCTGCATCACCGCCTGGTACGGCAGCTGCACCGCTGCCAACTGTAAGGCCCTCCAGAGGGTGGTGAAGACAGTGGAGCGCATCATTGGTTGCCATCTACCCTCCGTGCAAGGCATCTACCACACACGATGCCTTAGGAAAGCACGGAAAATCACAAAAGACTTCAGCCACCCAGGCTTTGGACTGTTCACGGACTACCAGACTGACAAACAGTTTTTTCCCACAAGCCATCAGGCTTCTCAACCAGTAACACTACCTATTGATCATATTGATCACTGGAAAATATGCCCTGGTCACGTAACCTAATTTAATGTACATATCTATCGGCACTCCTCCACTTTATACTTTATACTTATAATGCTAGTGTTTATTGATTAAAATTTTTATTATGTATATATTATTTTTTTATTATGTATATATATATTTTTTTGCAATTTTTTTGCCCCTACTTGTGACTCTTCTACGTATTGTGAGCTTGCCATGTGACAAGAATTTCACTGTTTAGAATAACCCTGTGTTATACTGTGCAAGTGATCAATACAACACTTTGAGCTGCGATGGAGGTTGTCAGTGGAGCGACAGTGATGAAATCTGTTTCAGTGAAGCCATTCACCTCACGATCTCACCACTCCTGGCTCCGACTCTGCATCCACACACACCTCTGTACAGAAGTAGCATCCACACACACCTCTGTACAGAAGTAGCATCCACACACACCTCCGTACAGAAGTAGCAGCCATTGCGACACAAAATGAATAATTAAGAATGTGCCTCACTTTGTCCTCCTCCTCATCCTCGTTATCATCTGCTCACGAATTCACTGGTTTCCGCTGCACATTGACTTATAAATGAAACCGTAAACGCTGACTTCAGTGGCCTCCATGTTTACTTCCGTACGACAGCGTGCTGCGTGTGACGTCTTTGTTAGTTTGTGAATGCGGGTCAGTTCAGGACTCTGACCAGTTCACACTGGAATCAGCGCTGCCGCGTCCATATAGGCGAACTAGGCAATTGCCTCGGGAGGCAAGGGCGGCAAATGTGGGCCAACTATTCATAAGCAAAATCACGGAGTAACCAATAGCAGTTACTGCAGGCTCGCTAGGCTACGTGTTCTGTAAGCACAATGAATTGCTGAGGAATGTGTCAATCACACTGCAGCTGGCTCTTTTATAGTAAGCAGTAAGCAAGGATGCTACGTTTTGCTTCTGTTGTAAACTTTTTTGTGGAAGTGAGAGAACGTCAGCTCTTGCAAGAGACGGTGTTAAAGACTGGAAGAATATGTCAAGCATCCTTAGCGGCCATGAAAAATCAACTGAGCATATAGAAATATAACCATATATGGACATGTAGCTTGGCTGTTACCTGATGTCTAGTTGCTATAGTATAACCAAATATGGACATGTTTTTGTGAACCCAGAGGTAATTCAACAAGTGGACATAGAACAGACCATCCACATAGCAAGAGGCTCACCGTGCCTGGTACGAGTAGATGGTATCCATAGAAACCAAATTGAACTCCGGAAGGAGTTCCCCCACAAACACCCATTGGACAAGTCAGACAGCGTCATCTCACAAGAGCCAATCAGGAGAAGCTTTCCCTTTAAGGCGGGGCTGAAACACCAGAGAAACAAAACACTATGCACACACAAGTTTCGCTTTAGTGTTCACTCTCAAGACTGACTTCAGGTTCACTTATTTTGCTCTGCTATTAAGTTGTATTATCAGAATATAAAATTGTCCTCAACCATGGAACCTAAGTGAAGAATGGCTAGAGTTTTCCACGACAATGCACAACATCAGCAGAAACTGGCTGTCGAGACAATGCATTGGCAAAAAGTGTTGCATCGGTTGATTAGTCTTATCAGAGTAATGGCTGCAAAACCTGCCATTCATAACAATGGCAACTAGTGGAGATGATCGGCCTTTTCGACAGCGTTATGGCTGAACACATTAGGAGGGTAGCTTCAAAAGAAACACACGTTCACTATTTAGTGAAATAATAGCGATGCCAGCATCCCAGATTCAGCAGGAAATTCTCACGATGCTATGGTCAGCTAAATACTGTACTACTCCATCACTTTAGATTGCACTCCCGATGTGAGTGGAACAGAACAGATGACAGTGATTGTACGTTTTGTTACAACACAGGGAGGAAGTGTGGAGATCAGAGAGCATTTCTTGGAGTTCACAGAGATAACTGATTGTACAGGTGCCGGCGTGACTGAGGTTCTTATTAAGAAACTTGGGGAGCTGGATATTGACATTATGGATATGAGAGGTCAAGGCTATGACAATGGATCAAATATCCGAGGTAAACATAGTGGAGTGTGAGACATGAACCCAACGTTACGTTCCTTCCTCTCTTAACCTGGTAGTTAATGATGCAGCCTCATGTTATCTGAGGGCGGTGGACTTCTTTTCAACAATCCAGGAGGTTTATACGGATTTCTCTGCTTCCACCTCTCGCCGGGACGTGTTAAAACAGCACATAGGCGAGCGTGGCCTCACAGTCGAGCCTTTGAATGACACGAGATGGGAAAGTCGGGCAGCTGTGCTCAAACCCATCCGACACCAGTTTGGATGTATATGATACACCGCCGTCACTGGCAGAAGATGAAAGTCTAACTGGTGCTTGTGGAGCTAAAACTAGATGTGAAGCCAGAGGCATTGCAGCTAAGATCAAAACCTGCCCATTCATGTGCTCTGTCATAATGAGATACATATTACCGGCAAAACACTACAGACAACGAGTCTTGATGTCACTACGAAGGAGACGATGAGGCTGTGATGGATTACACAACAGGATTACAAAGTGTCTTTTCTTCAACAGAATACTGCACTATCAATGCTGTGGAAGAGCGGTTTCCCCAACTCCAGCACAGGGACATATTCGGGGTGTCGTATGACATCCTTCGAGGAGAAGAACACACAGCAGCCCTGACACACAGCAGAGACTCCAGAGATGTCGATGGGCAAGAACTATTTGCAGAGTTGACTGCTTTGAGTGGACGTCTGGAACTAAACCACTAGACGCACTCAAGTTCACCCGTGACAATGGGATGGAATCAGTTTTTCCCAATTCTTTAATAGCATTACGAGTGCTTCTCACCCCGTTTCAGTTCCTTCAGGAGAACGCAGTTTCCCAAAGTTGAAACTGAAAACTACCTCCGCAGTACAATGACACAAGACAGACTTAATGGACTGGCAACGATCTCCATAGAACATGAACTGGCACAGAGGATCCAAATAGAGACCTTTACTGCGATGAAGGCCCGCCGTGTACACTTCTGAAAGGGAAGCTTTATTTGGTATTATTTAGTTTGAGGAGCTGAAATTGGATTATTTGGAAAATAGATATACGTGCTGTCATAGTGTTGTATATGCATTGTATATGGATCCGCAAAATGCTAGCATATCGTGTCATGCATACTTCAATGTTGTTGACACTTTGAGCACACTAGCGTTGCGCTAGACTATTTGCGTTATGTGGCATATTGGAATTTGTGTGTTGTTGCTGGTATGGTACGTTGCCAATAGAGGGGCGGTATAATTGTTTTTCGCCCAGAGCGGCAGAAGTGCATGCGCCGGTCCTGACTGGAATCTGATATTGGCCACATTTAAAAATAATGTGAACAGCCAAACAACAAAAAAATTGGATCTGAGCAATAAATCTGAATTGAGCACTAAGGCTTACAGTGTGAAGAGAGCCTTAGACAAGTAATCCCCCCCCCCCTTCACACACACACACACACACACACACACACACACATTCTTTTGTGTTTCACTCAGGCTAACTGCAGTTGGGTGTAATTCAGCGCAGACCTCCAGCTCTCCAGTGAGGTGATAACCATCAGGCTGCCAGGGTCTGATCGCCGTTATTGATGAGCTAACGCTACATCCGACACTGTTGAGATTTAGGGCCTGGGAAAGGAAATCTCGTTTCTGACTAGTTCCCATGGTAACTGCCTCCACCCCCCCCCCCCCCCATCCCTCCCCACAAGAGAGAGAGAGAGACAGAGAGAGAGAGAGAGAGATAAGCATCTGTTCAGTCTATTCTACTGAAAGTGACTAAAAGCCCCCACCCGTTTTTCTAAACGCTGGGTTCTATGATCCAGCAAGACCTTAATGAACGGCTCTGTAATTAAAAGCACCGAGCACATCGTTAATTACCTGTGGTAATCAGCACAGGTGAGCGGTGCTGCTTTGCCTAACGAGGCGAGTACAGCCGATTGGACCGTGCATCGTTGGGCGGAATGCGCGGATGTACGACAACAGCATCCATCAGTTGGCATGTCAAACGTAATGGAGCTCACTCACCAAGCACACACACCTATAAAAAGACTGCGAGGCGCACATTAGTGTGGGTAGCGTGTTCATTCAATGCCAAGGAACTATCCCTGTAATAATTTCAGAGCAGATTTAACAAAGTATCTTCACCATCATTTATAGAATGAGTATTCCCCCAAAAAAACACTTTTGGGGGGAATCCCAAGTAGCAAGACCCTATACTTGCGACAAAAAAACTAATATATATAGTGTGCTGTTAGCACACCTGTCAAGTCAAGTCAAGTAAATTTTATTTGAATAGCCCTTAATCACAGTTACAGTCTCAAAGGGCTTCACAGGTCATATATGTATGACACCCCCTAACCCTAGCACCCCAAAGGGCCCTCCCTTAATGATCAAGGAAGAAACCTTGAGAAGGAACAGAGTGGGGGATCCCTCCTTCCAGGGATGGTTAGGAGTGCAATGGGTGCCATAATAGACATACATAGTATTTACAAGCAAACAAGTTGAAATAAATTGTATAAAATACAATTAAAAGCAGAACGTTTTATATTGTCCGTGGTGATGCGGTGCTGGCTGGTGAGCAGGCTGGTAGCCTTCAGGTGGTGTGGCTAGGCATCCAGTCATGATCGCAGCAAGACACTAAAACAGAGACAGCATTATGGTTAGATGGGGCAGGATGAGCAACATGGAGGAGACCTCTAGTCTAGTACCCATCGGCAGCAGGGGTAGGCTAGTGCTGGCTAACGGGTCGATTTAGGTGTAATGAGGTACACTCCTACTTACTTGGTACTTGTCAATAGCTACTAGTGCCTGGTGCTAACACAAACACAAAATGTTTGCTTAATTGACTAACAACAAAACTAATTGACAAATATGCCATTGAACCAAATGAACAGAAAATAAATATGTATAAGTATATTTTTGGATAGGCTTATACACATCTATTCACATGTGAATGCGTCAATGTCCGACATATCCGACATATATGCAACCTAAAATGTGTTACCCGTCACATCGAGACGAGGAAGACGGTTGTATTGAGTATGGCGTACGAGTACGCATGCTAACAGACGTATGGCAGGAGGCAGCTGCTCATGTTTAATGCGTGGCCTGTATCTGTGGTTTGGACCAGGATGAGAGAGGACGGCAGCGTACACCAGACCTCCAGAGGACTCGTTATGCCCACGACGGAGCCAGGCGCATACAACCGCCACGATGGGAGGAGGGCATTCGTGTCTTTCTAAAAAAGTATGCGGTTGGAATGCAAATACACACAAATAAAAGCAGTTATTCCCGCACGTCTACACGTCTCTATCTCTCAGGCACAACCATTCACGTCGCGTCCCTGGGAAGACACTTCCACGATGTACCATTAGCGCTCAGATGACTCGTGGCAAGGATTTCTTTATCCCTTGCTTGACAGGGGAGGAGAAGAGGGGGGGGGGGGGGCGGGGAGGGGGGGGGGGGGGGGGGGGGGAGGAGGGGGGGGGGGGGAGGGGGGGGGGGGAGAGGAGAGTAGGGGAGGAGAGGAGAGGAGAGGAGAGGTGGCGAGGAGAGGAGAGGGAGAGGAGAGGAGAGTAGGGGAGTGGAGGAGATGAGGCGAGAGGAGAGGAGGGGAGGGGAGGAGAGTTGGCAGCTTCTCAGTGGGAAAGCGAGACAGTTTAGCTAATTAACGGCACATGGAACCGGAGAAAGAAAGAAAATATTGTTGGGGCCTGGGATGGTCGTCACGGCCCCTAGGAAAACAATGTCTATCTAATGAGACATGGGAGTTAATGTGTGTGTGTGTGTGTGTGTGTGTGTGTTGGGGTCCCCAACCGTGTGACCGGCGGACAGAGATCGACCACTAGTGAGATTAATTTGTGCTCAGAAAATTATTCCATCGCTGCTGCATGACATTAGAAATCTGGGAACCATTCGTTAATTTATTTAATTATCGTCTGCCTGATTGTTTAGCCATGAGAGAATTCTCCCTCAAACCCTGAAATAAATTTGACTGCTGAACTATACTGAACCCAGTTTCCCACTTAGCCAATTTCTATTAAGTTTGGTAACATTTAGTAGGCCTATAAATCTTTTTTACACATCTTTAAATTATGCCTCAGAATGATAAATGCGAGGAATATTAGTTTTTCTTTTTGGTTTGAATTAAGATTAGCTGTATTGTTGGAGCAGGATGTTAAGGAACCTTTAACACCAAGTATGAATAATAACTCTAACTCCAGTTTGTGACTTTAAAAGTCAAAATAAGCCCTACTCTCTGAGAGTGTTTTCTTTCCCAGGACAGTGACATCAGCTCTTCCCCAGCCTGTCGATAGCATCGATAGACCGCCTCGTGAGCCGTGACCCCTGTGCTTTTAAACCATGAGCACAGCCTTCCATCACTCTACAGCTAGCCACCCGACCTTGGACAGTGGATCGCAGAGTCAGCATCCATCTCACCCACACAGCCCTTCTGAATCTCCCACGCTCCCCAGACTGTCAACTGGGTGGTGCACTGGTCCTTGGGTTGTTTGTGTGGTTGTGTTGGTGTTAGTGTTTTTCACAAACTCAAAACGCTGTACAGCCAGTTAATAGCAACAATAAAAGGCACAAAGTAAAAGCAGTACTCAGGATAAAGTAACAAGCAAAAGAAAATAACTAATAAATAATTGATATAATAAATCAATAATAGAGAGACAGTCAGAGCAGGTAAGAAAAGATAAAACAGAACAATGTTGGTGGTCATATGTTGTAGTAGTTGTGTTGGTCTGGTTGTATTTGTATTGATGTGGTTGTGTTGGTCTGGTAACGCGTTACAAAGTAACGTGCACTGTAATTTCACTACTTTTGGCGGTAACTATTAATGTAACTTCTTAATTACTTTTTCAATTAAATAACGCAATTACAATTACTGACATTTAAATGGGCTCATGACTCATTACATTTGTCTTGCGCCCAGTGCTTGATATGTAAATAAGCAGGTTCCGGAACACAGAGAGGCTGCTGATCCGGCGGGTCACGGGGAGAAAAAAAGTCACGGAACGTATGCACAGAACGCATCAGAACCACAGAGCCTGACGCACAGACACCTATAGGTGCTGCTGTGCTGAAAGTGAACCAGAATGACATAATAAACAACGCTATGTGCAGCGCACGGATAGAAAATACTGTTGCATCTTCTGACATGACAATGGAGCCTAGTAAACACTACATGCCCAACGATGGGACTTATAATTGACCATACTCAGTTCACCGCACAGCACAAACACCCACTAGCTGTGGGGCTTACTATGTAATATGCCAAAATATTACATGCACATATAATGCCCACAACGATGGGCCTTACGAGTTTTCATTATTAGCCATACTCGTTTCACAGCAGAGACGCCCACTTGCTTAGCTGTGGGGCTTACAGTGGCCTACCTGTGCTGCTGTTATTGCCACCCTGTTGATCAAAACGCCTTTGGCTTTCTCTGTAAACAGAGCGCACGCAGACTCCGTCTGAACGCTCTGCCTCCTGCCTATTATTTCACCATTCATCGAACATCGAGTGGAAGATATCTCAAAACAACTTTCATCACTCACCGATATTACTGCGCTTGTTGCTTTCTATAATCCAAAGTACTAGTAGTCCAGGCGGGTAAACAGATTATTTGCAAAAGTTGTAAACATCCTACTGGTGCCGCGTACGTGACAGCGGCGGCCTAATTACCCAGCGACCTCTTCGCTCAGTGCACTCGCTTGTACCAACGTGAAATTGCCTGAAAATTGGTCTGTAAATAAAAATATACATATATATTTACATATATATATATTTTTTTTTGGTTTTATACCACAAGAGGTACCGGATCTGCTTAAATAGGTACCGGAACACAGGCCGTTTAAAACCTAGAGGCACTTTCCCTAGTAACTAATTACTTTTATATGCAGTAATTGGTAAAGTAACTCAATTACCTTTGAAAGAAGTAACTAGTAACTGTAACTAATTACAAATTTTCAGTAACTTGCCCAGTATTTGTATTGATGTGGTTGTGTTGGTCTGGTTGTATTTGTGCTCAGTGTTGGTGTGATTGTGGTGACATTTTAAATATATAAATGTCATGATCCTTGGGCACATGGGTTGGTGTGGTCAGACAAATCTGTTTATTGCCTAATTTTCTAAATTATTGAATAATTAAATAATTAACAAACAGAAGCGTGTGGTTGGCTTCCGTGTGTTTCGGTCAAGTGTAACTCCACCAATAAATCATCTCGTCATATTGTCTTCTCCTCCTCCTACTCCTCCTTCTCCCGGTCTTCCTCCCTCCTCATCTCCACCGGCCGGAGGCGTCTCTGCGCTCCAATCTGGCCGTGACGGCCGACCGCAGCACTAGAATGTAATCAGTATTTTCTTATTGACCAGATGTGCCTCTTGCTGGCTCAGAGGACTAGGGGCAGATTACACTTCTGTCGAGCAGCGTTCTGGGGGCCCTGTGGGGGGGTAGGGGTGGGGGTACTCTGAGTACAGGTGCTGCCTTCTGATAAAACCCTCCGGGAAGATGTGTGCTAAAATCAGCCCCGTTTTCACCAGACAATGACGTTTTTGAAGAAAAGGGATTAAATGAAGAGAATGGAGGGAGACAAATGATTAGTTGTTGAAGGGTGATTGGTTGGTGTGTGGCAGCGAGAGATAGAGTTAGCAAGATAGTGTCGGGCTAGCAACTGATTCACTAGCCAGCGTTTGGCTAGCAAGTGTTGAACTAGCCAGCGCTATGCTATAGCCAGCGTTCAGCCAGCCATTGTTTGGCTAGCCAGCGTTCCAGCCAGTGCTGTCAACTTCCAATCGCAAACCTACTTTTTTTCCCTTGGGAATTTCTCCCTTTTTAAACTTAATTTGGAGCTAGAGAGAGATCATAGCGGAACCATAAAGACTAAGATTCACCAGCAGGAACCCGAGCTCAAGAAGTGTTTTGAAGATAGTCACAAAGCACTGCTTCAGGGGATTCCCAGAATATTTTGGCGTGAGATGAGACAAATATGATTTGCGATGGCACACTAAAGAACGCGACTTACTGGCGCATGTATATGGGAATTACTCTCTGTTAAAAGGCTGATCTACTTGCGTCCAACTTTAAGAACTTTATGAAAAGTAACAATGGAAATACAAAACAAACACAGATCAATGACAATATCATATGTACGCATATAATTATATTAAGAATAGTTGGAAAATTCGATCTTGCAACGTGTTTTTAGCTTTAGTTTTGGAAATGTATTTAACTGACAGATGTGAACTGGTTAACTAACAGATGCAAATTGGAAACTTCATTTCAAAATAGTAATATGACATAACCTTTTAAATTGGTTACGAAATACTCCCTGTCACTCTTTTCTCTCCTTCTGTTTCACCTCCTCTCTCCCTGCACCTCCCCCTGTACCACCCTCTATTACTCCCTCTCTCCTTTTCCCTCTTCCTTCTGTGCCCCTCCTCTCTTCCTCTACCTGTCCCTATTCTCTCTCTCTCTCTCTCTCTCTCTCCACCTGTCCCCCTGCAACCTGTCCCCCAGCGCCCTGTCCTCTCCCCTGGGCGTGGGTGTAATCAAGCCCCCTGCTTTCCCCGGCTCCATTAAAAACAAAAATAATGGAGTGTCAGGAGGCCTCTCCCGTGGTAATCTCTCACCTCCCGGCCTCAACGTGGGGACGAATTACAGAGACGGGTGCAGACATTATACCCGCCAGCTCTCATTACTAAAGAGGGCTGGGGGGTGCGTGGGCGTGTAAGGGGGGATCTTGCCCTTGGGATGGGGTTGTGGGGGGGGGG
>OOFB01036978.1:37422-55438 GCA_900323305.1 Trachyrincus murrayi
ACCTTCTTCCCCCCCCCCCCCCCCCCCCCCCCCCCCCCCCCCCCCCGCCCCCGCGGGGGGGGGGGGGGGGGGGGGGGGGGGGGGGGGGGGGGGGGGGGCGGGGGGGGGGGGGGGGGGGGGGGGGGGGGGGGGGGGGGGGGGGGCGGCCATAGTCTTTGTCTCGCTGCAGGGAACAATTAGAGTCATGCTGAGCACCCCCCCATCCGTCTTCCCAGGGAGACTCAGATCGTCAAACAGGAAATTGTTCCCAGAGTCTTCTGGAGAATTCTTTATTTGTTCATATTGTTTTATTCCCACGGTGCGATGCTTTCCCTGTCTCTGTGAGTAGGTTGATGTGTGAGGATGATGTCGGTGATGCTGATTATTGATTGGACGGCAGAGGATCCCCTCACTGGCGTTTCACTTGGAAAGCATTTACTGCTCAATGACACAACCACAGTCTTCTACTGGTTACACTGGGAGCTGCCCAGTACAACCACAGTCTTCTACTGGTTACACTGGGAGCTTCCCAGTTCTAGACATGAACAGGACTGATACCTGATACTCTGAAATCCATCCTCAACATAACCTTCTGGAGGCGAGGATCTGTGTTGATCCTGCAGAAGGGATTTCTAGATCCTCAGTAAGTTCCCAGAGATTGGAGTGTGATGTTCTCATTAAACACACAAACCTCTCCCAACAGACAGGTGGGGACAGGTTCTGTGGTGGTGTCGGTGAATGGGTGTTGGAGCCATCAGAAGTGTTTCACTGAAGAAGCTTTCGTCTTCTTGTTCCAACCTCATGAATCCTGTTTTCGTCAACTTTCTAGTCAAGAATGTACTAAAGTATAATTATATCAAACTAACTGATGGTTCTTTGCAGGACCTTCGTGTTGCCAATCACACTGCAGACCTCATTAGCGCGCGTTTGTGTGTGTGTGTGTGTGTGTGTGTGTGTGTGTGTGTGTGTGAGATTGTCAATCTGCAAGATGAGCAGACGAGAGGAAAATTACCAGATCCTGGAATAATTGTAACCTTTGCATTTCTGCTAATGAGTAATATGAAAGAAAAGGAAAATAAGATGAAAGGCAAGAATGACAGACAGTAAGAAAGAAAGTAAGAAAGCAAGAATGGAACAAAAGAAAGAAGATACAATTTCAAGAAGAGACATGAAGGAGAAAAACATTTCTTAGCCCTAATTAAGACTTTTAAGACATATTTCTTTATGCTGCTGATATGGCCAGACAGCACTGCCAGATGGAAAACAGACTCCAGCTCCTTCCCTACATTCAGATGACTCGTATGGTGTTGACACTGTCTACCATTCCTCTAGAGTTCTCTCAGCAATTCAGCGAGAACATAATCATCACCATAGTTATCTGTAACGATCGTATTACCCCATCCTGTGTTGGGTTCCATGAATTCAAAGTTCCCATAGGAGCTACGAGCCCCACAAAACGACAATAATACTTCCCTGTCTGACCCGGTCTGTACACAGGACTCTGATGATGTGATTTTAGTAAAAGCTCCATCAACGCGGATCACAACCGCTTTTACTGACAATTCGCAGCGCAGGTTTGGACTGCGTGTCAATATCACGCGAGGGACGGATAAAAACAATAAGCAGAATGTGGAAACGTAATGTCGCCATGCACACGCTGCTAGACAACAAGGGCCTCGTAATAACCACAGATACACACACACGGTAAACAGTAAACAACAACAGCATACAGAGTTTTTGCTCCTGAGCGTGGCTGATGATAAATACGCCCGTGCACACACCGAATCATCATGCGGTTCTCAGTTTCTTGCTGATTGCATTTCATGCTGCTCTGCGTTCTGTTTCCCAGGCTGGAATCGCATGTTCGCCGCGGGTGATCGATTACCGCCTGGATCGCTTCTGCCATTGCACTTGTCTTCTCGACAAGGGCATTCATCTCTCTGTGGGGGGTAGGGGCTAAATTACCTTAATGAGGAACTAAACAACATATTGGACTACAGACACAAGCTCGTCCCATTCATTATTCGCAATGAGTTATGGGCTGTTGGGTTAGGGAGTCATCCGTCTCTATTCTGGTCAGCTCAACAGGTGTACGGTGCGGCCCTTCTCGACTGGTCGGTTAATGTCCACCTGAAGAATAAATACTTCAGCATTATCATTATTACTAGACAGCAAATACACAGCTGATTCACAGCTGATTTAGCTCACACACACACACACACACACACACACACACATAACGTTACTGTTTTTAAGAGGACAGCGTATGTGCTGTACATAATAGGGTAGGACTTTGTTATAGTAGCTTTCAATTTGCAAACGGTATCTTTATCCAACTAAATTCTCAGCTCACTGGCTTATCCTTCACGAACGAACGGCCTCAGTTCATTGGTTAGCGATGAACTGAACGCTTGGCCGTGTTTCGGTTCAGTGAGTGGGACAGTCGGTGAACAAATCTTTTGAACAAATCTTTTTAATGAACTGATTCTAATGATTCGGTACACTGAAAAGAGCTGCTTTGCCCATAACTGCTTTACAGATGAACACATCGATAAAGAACGTTCTTGATGATGCCTCAATTGAAACAACGGTTCCAAAGATAGGCCTACGTCTGAGATTGAGAGCGCTCCTTGATGTGAGTGAACAAGAAATGTACTTTTAAGATGGGATTGAGGTAAGTGGAGTTAAGATGGGATACATCTGGGATACAGATGGAAAAAGACTGTTGGGGTCCATGTTCATGTTGGAGAATGCATAATGTATAATGCGTGGCCGGGCCGGGTGTCACAGGACATTTAATTACAGCAGATGATTCAACCCTTGTGTGGTGTTCATGTTTTTGTTATACTCACCCAATGTTCACGGGTCTGGTAGACCCACAACATTATTGGGTTTTTAAAACAATACATCCACAACAATTTATGTAAAAATACTTAACAGATGTTCACTTTATCTCAATTACAAGCAATATAGACAGCATATATGCTTAAAATTTGCCATTAACCTCTGCTGGATCACGTTTATCAATAAAAGTGCTAGTTAGTTTTTGTAGTTTTTGTAAAAACTAACAAGCAAAAATAATATTATATTTAAGACATGGGTGGAATAAGTCATGTTTATCTTGAACAAATATAAATTAAACAAGTTTTTCATCACTATTGATGTTTATTGCTTTGAACTTAATGATAAATGAGCCTGATTGAACACATTCATTCATTCATGTCTACACAACACATGAGCATAACATGAGCGTGTAAAGAGTGCAGGAATAGCAGGAGCAGAAAGGTTCTTGGTGCTATGTTGAAACCTTGTGTGTGTGTGTGTGTGTCTGTGCATGTTGTCCACAGAGAAGCTGGGAGGTGATTTCTGGTTTTGAAAATAAAATAAATAAGAATCCTTACGGACTGGGAGTGTGTGTGTGTGTGTGCGTGCGTGCGTGCGTGTGTGTGTGTGTGTGTGTGTGTGTGTGTGTGTGTGCGTGTGTGTGTGTGCGTGTGTGTATTTGTGGAGGTGGGGGGGGTGGGGTGATGGGACTAAGCTTGGGACATTTGGCAATAATGCCTATAAGATGGTGGAGAGAATCGTGTTCAATCTATTAAACATGCTGCAAATCTAAAGGAACACACACACACACACACACACTCACTAACAGCAGGCCCAGGAGGAGGTAGACAGAGTGAAGGTACAAAACAAGCCTTTTTCTTTCATTTTTACCATGTTTACTTGTTTTCACCTACAATTCCCACACCTTTATTACCCTCGGGTCCAGTGCACCCGAACACCACAGATGTGATATAAAGGTGGCCAATGAGTCTGAGGTTGAAATTTATTTTTCTTTTAGTAAACATTGAAAACGGGTCCCACAGACCCGAACACCACGCAAGTGTTAAGCGACACCTGCTCCAGCACCATGTTGAGGGTGAAGCAGAAGAATCCATCCAGACAACACACCTGCCTGGGACATTGACTGACAGATGACCATCCTCTCCACGTTGTGAGGTCATATAAGGAAGGAGACAACAATCACGATGTGTCCATCACAGATGTTTTAAATGTCCCCTTTTCAACTTGAACCTCCAGGTTCCAGGTTTTTTTTTTCTTGGACTGTTCACACGCCTGTACATAATGCTGGAGATGCAAGCTTTTCTCTTGAAATAGACTATCTGTGATACAAGTAAATGGTTTCATCAGAACTTCGATGGCCAAACTGAAGGAGTGAGAACGTATATGTAGCAGATGTTATAATAATAATAATAATATAATAATACACTATTCACAAATGAAGGTCACATCCAAGCACTATCATACTTGCAGAATAAATGCTGTGCATATGAAACGAACTATTTATTGTACTTGCCGTTAACTTTAGTCAATATTCTGAGTAGACCTAAATAATACAAGTACATATGTAAATATAGGGGCAAGGTCAATGAAGCAATCACGTTAGAGATTTTGGATGATGTCCGTCTACCTCTGAAAATGCTTTCATGTCTGTATTGTAATGATCTGTGACCTTTGCCTGAATTCTTCTTTTTCAGCACATCCTCTGAATCTTTTTTTTCAAGTGTAAAGGTTTTTTTGAGAAAAGGTTCTTATTGCTACATTTGTAGAGCTGCTAATGCTGAAAGGAACAAAGGGATCTACGGCCTTGTAACATCCGTCGGATACTAACGTAGGTATTCTGTGTTTGTAGCAGGCATGCTACAGCCCGGGGCGAAGACATTGCCTCGCTACTGGCTTCCTGGAGGAACGCTTAAGAAAGGAAGAGAATCCGCAGTGAAAACCACACAAGCCGTGAGAAGGACGATACTCAATAAGCTTCTTGGTCCGACCAGGTAAAAGTTTACATTTGTCGCCTTTTACTAAAAACAAAAGTTAAATATTTTGGGAAATGCCCTTATTTGCTTAATTTCATATGATCACACGATAAGATTGATATAGGTACAAAGCTTGAGTCACGACATGTAAGCCTAACTTAACATAAAGAGAGAGTTACATGCTGAACAATATAAAACTTCTTCATCTTGATGGGTGCATTTCTTTTACTTTGGATAGAGACCAAGAGATTGGTGACAAGGAAGAACTACAGGCTGTGACGTAATAATAATTACCAATGAATGATAATTACCAATGAATATGTTATTTTAAATGAATATGTTATGTCAATGAATATGTTATTTCAAATCATTACTTCTCTTATGCGTCACGTGAAAACAAGAACAGTGCCATTGTCTGTCTAACCTTGTGCCTTGTCATGTGAAAGAAGAACACTGAGCAGATGTCTTATCTCAAAAGGGAGAAGCCAGCACAGGATGCGTGGGCAGCAATGCCCAAACCACCAAGGTTGTCCACAGCAGAACTGTGAAATTGCATGAGAAAACTTGGGAATGTATCTGTCCTGGTTGTGATAAGAACTGTACATAAGCCTGCGCTCCGGATGGGTCAGGCAGTTACTTCATGAACTAACTCCAGATTGCATGTAGGCATACGTTTACTTTGTACTCTGTTCAAATAAATGTGTTACATCTTTACCGCTCTGAGTCTTATCTAGCCCAACATTAAAACAGTTTAAAACTAGCCTAGAACATCAGAGAATATCACAAAGGACGGTCGCGAACAAATCCCCGCCGTCAGCTGTAAGGTTAGGTTTCTCCGCGTCACGGTCAAAGGTCGCCAGGGGGCGTCGTCTTGATGCCGCTCCGAAATAAAACTTTGTTGTTCTCTTTGCTTGTATTGCAAACTAGCTAGGTTTCCAACAGCGAAAATGGCATCCCATAATATGACTGCAGAGGATGTTATGGATGTTATCGGATACATTTTACAATGTTTTGGTTGACTCGGATATTCAGGCGTATTTATTTGAACCAGAGTATACGGCCGAAGAAATCATGCAGAGAGAGGCTGCGGCTGCATTAGCCGCGCCGTGCCATCCAGAACCTGAGCTGCCGAGAGCAAACAGAGACTGGTGGTGCCTTTGCTCGACGTGCCCTCCGATGCCAGCAGAAACTGAATCATTCTGCTGCAATGAATTTCAGCGTGGGCAGTTTTTGTTGGATGCTGTCGCCGACGCCAACCCCGAGAGAGCCCGTGTGTGCGTTACTGTGCATGAAAGTTTTACTCCTCACTTGGACAGAGGTGTGCTGGAGACCTTCTTCAGGATCCCCAAGATACACTGGAAAAGACAACCGAGACCGGCAGGGCCGAGAGAGCAGATGACCTTTCAGAGGGTATTTTTGTCACCTAACGCTGTGTTTTGGCCAACAAAGTAATAGCTACAGGCTAGGGTGGTGATACACAGCAATGTTTAACAAGCTCTTTTTCTCAACATGCTTGTACTGATTACATGGCAACCTCTTGTTACCCAGATAAATGATATAGTATATTCATATATATCAGACGCGCAATGCATCCTGGTACATGTAGGCACGGCGGGCACGGCTCCTCAAGTAGGTGAACTCTGCCTTCTTGGTCAGTATAACACGCCCTGAGGTATTTATTGCTTCAATGGACTACATTTACCATCAACACTGACTGGACATCCACATAAAACGTGGCAAAGTTTCCCTTTAAAAGACTATGTTTATGGAAATTAAAATAGAAGGTAATTTGAGTCAGCTGCGTGATATATAAAATACTGATGATTGATTTTATAGCCTATAATAATGCTGCATCACACATGTATAGTGTGTTGTATGTTCTTCTCATGCATTATTCAAAAAATGTTTCTTCTGTTTTTAACACGTTGGGACCAATATGGTTGAATACTTGGGGGAGGCTGAGATCGCTAAACCCTTCCCCTTTGTCCCTGGCTATTAAACTATAAGCTATGGCTATTAAGCCTTTGTTGTTGTTGGACACATGCTTTAAACTTTTCCATGTTTTGGACATTCATTTCCCAAAGCCAAGTCTGCTGCGTGGTTATTTGTCATGCTAAGCAGTACTGGAACCTCTCATGGATGATACATGAGTTTGTATGAAGAAGAAAGTTGTCAAACCTATACGTGAATCATGTTTGGCCACTTTGGGGCAGCACAACATGCTGTAAACATTGACATATTATAACCTTGTGAAGTTCTTAAGGCAAACAGTAGCCTTAGTAGTTTTTTGTTTTCTGTCCCCAGCAGACAGAGCAATATTAGCATTATTTTTTAGCGGTATTCATGTCTGTATGTATAATATCCTTATCCTTAATATCCTAGCACTAGTTTGGTCCCCACGGACCCATGAGGAAAAATATCTGGCTTTTTAGCTGTTTAAATTTGACTAAGCTGATATGCATTTCTATTAGGTACGTTAACGCGTTAAGGCTTGCGATTAATCTGGAAACCTTAATGCAGTTTTTTTTTAAACGCAAATTAATCATATTATTCCCATGCTTGCTGCTCAGACTAATCCAGTCTCTCTTCTGCCAACAGTGCCGGGGTCTCCCCTCTCTGCTCTTGCGCCTGTGCAGGCAGTGGGAGTTCAGTTGTAGTGAGTTGCTATGGTTACGTTGACGCTCTGAAACTTTTCGAAGCGAGCGACTCTGTAATACATACAGAGTATCGAATCATATTTTCTTTGATCCTTCTCTTGATATGTAAATAGTTTGTTTGAGCCTCTCTCACTCTTTCTCCCCGGATCTCTGGATTAGGACGTTGCTATAGCTTGTAAATATGTAAATAGTTTGTTTGATCTTGTAAAAATTTTAAATAGTTCGTTTGATCTTCTCCCTCCCTTTGTAGATTATTATTTTTTTTAAACTTTTTTTTTACTTCAAACAGGCCTATACGATGGCCCTGTAGTGAGTTTGTGATTATTTGGCTAAAGATTTCTCTATCTACCTTTTATATGGTCACTTCAGTCACAACTTCGGCTGTCTATTCTAATGTTAACTAGCCAACGTTATTTTGTCAGCATCGTGTTGGCTAAGCCCACGTTGCTGTGAGTGACCTAGGTCCATATCGTATCATCATAATATTATTAAAATGACCAGGGAGTCAGTCAAGAGCCAGTAAGTACACTGGTCCACCTGCACTGGTACACTGGTCCACTTACCACTCAGCGTTGGTTTGGGGGAACAGTAGGTACGCATATTTAAGGGGACCGCAAGGATGGTGTACTGGTGGGTGGTGTCAACCGATTTAGAGTTGAATTAACTGTGTTCATGTTTGTGATCAGAGACTTGTGATCAGGACATTGAATAGAGATTGCTTACATGGATAATGCTGTGCTGTTTTCATTGAAAACAAATTAGTGGTACACTTGGTTGGCAGTAATGTAATGTACATATGAGTTATAATAGGGGAGAAAAAGTGCAGAAAGACTAGTATAGTCTTTTAAAATATATAACTTTGGGTTATCTTAAGCCAGCAAAGAATTATAACTACCCATCAGTTGGGTTGATTGTACAGTACAACTCAAGATGCTGGATCAAAGTAACCTGGCGCTGGGTTAGTCCATATTTGACCCACAAACAACCCAAGTTGGGTTATATTCAACCCAGCATGTTTTACTCACGATAAGACAAAGCGCTGGGTCAGAATCCTGCAGGTCCCTGTTCTCTGGAGGGTTTTCCTAACCAAAACAAAACCTGCTGACAGATCGGGAACACACAACCCAGCCCTTTAATTACCATGGAAAAAAGTGAAATGAAAAAAGTACAACGCGCACGTCAGTTAATTAAGTTGAGGTCAGCTTATGAATATGGAATATTCTCTGGGAGGAATATACATTTAAGCAATCGTAACACTTGTGAACTGTGAGTTCAACCTTTTAACCTCTTTGCTGTTAATTGCTCATTAGGCTGCCGTTGGGATTTCCTTCAGAATAAGAGCCCCCTAACTCCCTTGGCAGGGTGGTTTCTGAACTAGTGGGGCACGTAACCCTGGGAATATACGTATACATAAAAAAAGTACGCAAAACAAGAGAAATAACAATTAGAGGAATGTGTTTTTCTCAGAAAATGCTAATTTAAGTAAAAAGACATTAACTTTAAACCAATAGTATCAAAGCTGCATGAGACAACTTTTTTTATAGTTAAATACTCGCTTTTTTTGCTGCATGAATATTCGTTTGAGGATGGGAGGCTTTTTACAAGTAGGGCTGTCAATCGAAAGTAATTTTTAGTCATGTTTTTGTACTAGTTTGTTTGGGGAGATATTCACAGCAAAAACGATTGCCATGAGTGAGGAAGATGGGTGGTCGCGTTGTGGCAAAAGTATAAAGTTTTTAACTTTCTTGTAAGTAAAGGTACTTCCACGGGTCGGTCCATGGGAACCCCTGGTCTAAAAGATCAGTGTAGTGACTAGTGGTAGTAAAGTATCTGTTTTGGATCTCTCCATGGTTCTGAAACATCACGATACCTTCTGGATCAGGGAGCTGTCCAGGGCTCTGGAGAGCTGGGGATTGGTTTGGATATGAAGGTGTCATGACGGACGAGAACCTGTTGAACCTAATGAGAACTGAAGTAAAATTATTTCTTTTTCCTCATGATTACCTCCATCTTCACATCCTTTCACTGAAAATGAGAACTTTTCTGTAAGTCATCCACACCTAATTGTTACGCTCTGCTTCTTCTCCTACTCTGATCTCCTCTCCTCCTCCCCTCACCCCTCCTCTCCTCTTCCTCCTCCCCACCTGCTCCTCCACTCTCTCCTCCCCCAGAGATAAAGACATCTCCAACCAACCCATCCAGGTAGTTCAACATTCAGTCACTGAGGAGTTCCACCTCTCTGTCTAAACCACCTGTCTATGTAATATAGAAACAGGAGACAAAGGTCAAATTCATTAGACCAGATAAATATCCACAAATGAGGAACATTAGCTAAAAAAGGCACTTCCTGCTATCGGCTGCATTTACCATCATAAATGTTTTAAAGGCATTGGTACTTAAATAACGTTTTTGTTTATGGATTTTATGGACAGGACAGTGAAGCTAGAGAGAAAGGAAAGACATGTAGTGTAGGACCAAAGTAGGACTAATGTTTTAAAGGCACTGTTACAAATAAAGTTTTAAAAGCACTGGTACGAATAACGTTTTAAAAGCACAGTTGCCTCTGAACACAACATGACCCCAAAGACCCAGTAGGGAAGAAAACATTGGTATTTGCCAACATATATTACCATCACTGAGTTGATAAGAGACTGCAAATGCGACCAAAAGCCCAATACTCAATATTTGATGGGCTGTGTGTATGTACTGTTCGTCCAATAGCAGAGCTGGAGGTGTCCCTGTACAGAGAGTACCGTAGCTAAACCAGCTATCGGCTATCTGTTCATGAATACCAATACATTCTGATGTCATGTTTAATTTAGCTCATGTTGTTTTGTGATGCGCACACAGTTAACTACAGCAAACAAGTTAGTTACCTCGGATAATCAATTTGCTTGTGTTCACTTATCAGGTAATTAACTTACTGATCCAGCAGGGATGATGAATTAGTACTGTATTGAGTAGGAATCACTGCAGAGGTCTTTATATTGATTATGTATCATTCACACACAGAGAGTGCATTAGGAATGTGTACAATAGTAATCATTGTAGATGTCCACCTAATGCATTTATAATTTAGGCTATATAACTCTGGCTATACACCACCCTAATAACCATTAGGGTGGTGTATAGCCAGAGCTATTGCTCCAAGATGAGTTCAAAATACATATCACCTGCATTAGTATTTCAATCTAGTCATTGTGGAAGTGTATTTCATAAGACCTCTGCATATATCTCTAATGCGTTTCCCCTGCATATGGACATGAAGCATTGTATTCATATTGTAGATTAGTATATGCATAATGCATGTCTCCTGCATTAGGACTCCATGGTCATTGTGGACGTCTATATATAGCTATCCTGCATCCGTCCTGTATTAACTATATTCACTCATCCTTTGAAGGTCAAGGATGGTCTAACTTTCTTACTAGTGAGGTTTTTCCTCCTGCTCGACAGGATCGTCTGCCTGGCGAACCATTCAGAGAGACACTAACTGCCGTGTCATAGACTTTCATCGTAATGTGCACTTTGCCTACAACTTGCGAGCTGAGCGTACTGCTCATCACCAGGAGCTACAACGCAAAATCACAGCAGACCAAGTTTGAGCAGACGCCACTGTAGCACGTGAGTTTCGAAAATGTCTCTGCAAAATCACCCGGTGGTGGTGGGGGGTGTTCATTTCACACCCATCACTACGACACCGGCCTGGGGGAAGGAGCGGGACCAGGACCTGGGTCGTCTGCAGCCTCAGAGCTCATCTGGAGGTCAACCACCAGAGGAATATGCTGGCTTGGTGGAGGAGAATATTGAAGTAGCTAACGTCCACGCGGGGCCTCCATTCAACACAATCAGCATTCAAATAACGGAAGGGCTTGGGCTAACTCCACACCAAGATAGCTAGCTAGAAGCCACGGTGGACCCGGCAGCTGCTGTAGAACATGGATTAGCATTCAGGATGAGTAATATTATTACCGTGGAAACAGAAAATTAGAAGGGGAGGGGGAGATAACTTTAAAAAGGTCAAGGATGCTACAACATTTCATGGATTTAAAAGACATTCACTAAATACCACAGGGGATCATTTGCGCTACCTGCTCAGCCGTCGATGTGTGTGTGAAAGGTTAATGCGTCAGGGGTGTGTATTATCTGTGGTTCGCGTCAGCTTACAGACGCTCATCAAGAGGAGGGCAGGCTGGGGCAGACGGATGTCTATTAATCAACATAACGTTTAACTCTGAAGATAAATTTAACTCTGCAGATAAAAACTCGTCCCAACGACAACTTAAAGCTGCTGGAGGAGATTTGAGAGTTGTAAAGAGAGAGAGAGACAGAGAGGGCAGAAAAGAGCAGGATTTGACCTCAGTCTTCTACTGGTGGACACTGGGAGCTGCCCAGTACAACCACAGTCTTCTACTGGTGGACACTGGGAGCTGCCCAGTACAACCACAGTCTTCTACAAAGCATTGCATCCCTCTGTAACATCTCTCGACCAAAATAGAGTCACATCTTGCTGCGGTTCTGAAAAGGGGTTTTTCTGGAAATGTCTTTTCTCTGTGGGTCTGGGAAGTGCTTTGAGAGCGTAACTGTGACAAATGGTTTAAGGAGCTCATGTGATATATTCAGGTTGGTCTGGGGACACCAGCTGGAGAGACTTTTGTCACGTGGAATAGCGCTTTTATTGGTCTCCGTAGTGAGAGATATAGAAACAATAACTTTGATAAAGGGTTTATTTTCGGAAAAAATATGCGTGGCTTTTCCAAGGGTTTGCTGAGGACTGAGGAGAATTTAGTTTGAATAAACCTGTTGACAACCAAGGTCGCGAGTCCAGGTCAGATGGACGTCATGTTATGACGAGACCCATTTTGGCCGTATGCTAAATAAATATAATATAAATATAATATAAATATACAAATATAAATTATATATATTATACCTATATTGTACAATAAATGCCAAACAAACATTTCAACAAACTGGTTGCAGCACAGCTGTCCGATAGACGTCACGTCAGGACTTGACCCATTTTCGTCAAACTCCAATTTTGCCGTATGTGGAATGGATATAACTTGGTTAATGCGTAATATTATACCTATATTGTAAAATAAATATTGCAAAATAGATATGACGTCGGTCAAATGAGCGGCGTTAAATAAACTTGTCAAACAACCCCAGAAATGGGTGGCATGGTATGTTTTTAATATAATTATGAAAGAAAAGGTGCAGGTTAGTTTTGATTGTCATTCACACAATAAGCACAGCTTTTCCGTGTATAGCACGAGTCCATTTTGGGCCGTCGATATGACGTCGGTCGATTCGACGTCGGCCACATAACCGACGTGGAGTTGATGTTGGTTATGTGGCCGAATCGACCCCCCTAGCGACGTGGATGACCGACGTCGTCTCGACACTGACTGGACATCACAATGTTTGGTGTGAATTGTGAGTTGTTTAGTTGGGTCGCGGAGCGGTGTGTGTGTAGTGAGACGCTCCCTGCAGACTGACTGGATGAGGTTATGAGACCCCATCAGGAACAAATATTCTGCCTTTATGTCTCAGAGAGAGAGAGGTGGGGTGGTGATACTGTACCAGGTAACACACACACAAATATATACACACACTTTGACTATATATATACACACACACACACACACACACACACACACACACACACACACACATACACACTCAAACATGTGAATACGCAAACACACACACACTCAACCAACCCCAGCACTATTGTATTGGTTCTGTGATTGAGACTAAAGTTCTGTTGGGCTGGCAGATGTAGGCCACACACACACACACACACACACACACACACACACACACACACACACATCCTATTATAGAAACACACTGGGGGGGTGGGTCGAAGGTCAGACATGAGGGTTTATGAAATATGAAGCCCAGGTACGAGGGGGAAGAGCGGGTCTATTCATAGAACGAACACCATGGTGGACCCAGAGCATACAATACTAACAGAATCCTCTCTAGAATAAATTACTAATTCTAAATTACTCTCGAATAGAATTATAATACTAGAATATTCTCTAGAAGAGTTAGAATACTACTAAATTACTGGAGTTACAACACTAGAATATTCTCTACAATAAACGTACAATACTACCAAATTACCTCTCTAGAATAGTTACAATAATACTAGAGTTATAATACTAGAATATTCTCTAGAATATGAGTTACAAACAGCTACACTGCCAGAATATTAGAATATAATGCACAAGCAACATTGCTAATGAAACAAACACATTGAGATTTCATGATGAATTAAACAATTATTATTAATTATTCATATTATTAATTGAATTATAATAATTGTATTACAATAATAATTATTTTTACAATGTGACAGGTTAAGTTCCCCCACCTCTGTCCAAAACTACCAATTAAAATACAAATAATGTATTCATTAATCATGTCTACCAATACTTCCAACTTCTCCGTTTAGCCGACAAACTAAAACAGCTTTGGGCAAAAGACATAAATATTCTCCACAAAGCGTTTATTACAGCCCCAAGCTATCAATAAATTAGGTTTTTGTGTTACAGTATGTTTAGCTGTTAAAATAAAATAGGTCATTTCCATAATAAGACCTTCAGTTATCGTGTCTGTTTTTTATCTGTATTATTTGTCGGCGGCCAGACAGAAAGCTCTGCTTTTCTTCGATTATTCTTTCATCTATTCTTCCATCTTTTCAATCTGGAATCCTCTCACCATGGTTCTGTCCATTAAAACTCAATATTTACCCAGGGAAGAGCAACACACTACAAAGGCTGCAGCTAATGTGGCTAAAGATGAAGTGCTTTCAAATGAATAGATGAATACTTTCAATATTTCAATTTCAATACTTTTCCAGCTCATTTCACGCACCTTTCTAACAAATCGTGCAGTTAAAAAAACAAACATCTTCCACCAAAACTCCAAAAGCCTCACCCAACAGGCGGATAATTCTATCCCATAATAACACAGCTGAGGTCTAGCAGCATCCTCCAACTATCAACAAACGAGTCCTGAGTTACCAAATCACATCTCTTACACACTTTGTCTCCCGTGTGCTTCGAAAAATAATCCGCAAGAAACAAGGAATGAAATAGAAGACCTGTTTTGGTGAGGATAGTCTAGTGGTTAGGGTGTTCAACTCCCATCTTAAATATTCTGGGTTTGATCCCCAGTGTCCACAGTCTATCTGTAGGCATCGTTGAGCAAGAACCCCCTACCTTCTCCTTCCTATCTATGCATATTCAAGTCGCTTTGCATAAAAGCGTTTGCTAAATGACTAAATAGTGAATCGTGTCGTGTTTGGCTTGGAAATGCACCACATTACTCATGTTGCACGACAGACCAATATTCAATTACTCCAATGAAAAAAATATTCTGGGCCAGCTTTGCAAATACAGAAGTTAACTCTTTATTTTATGGGGGCATTTAAAAGTCCCTGTAATCCCAATTTCGAGGGCAATTATATATTTTTTAGTCCCCGTTAATTTGTGACCCTGGTAGACACTGTGGGGGCTCCAGATTAGTGACCTCTCCCCTCCCCAGTGTCTCCCCTGTGTCTGCTGATCTGCTGACCTGTGCTGTCTCCGAGGCCCTGCCAAATCAGGGACCAGCTTGTTGTCACACACAGCATGGCGACGGAGGAGAGAGCAGCTCATGAAAGAATCAGGAGCATTTACTGACAGACACTCTGCTGAGGTCATCCATAATCCCATGGCCATATCCCTGGAGACGCAACACGCCACCAGTAGGAGACTGTGGTTGTACTGGGCAGCTCCCAGTGTCCACCAGTAGAAGACTGTGGTTGTACTGGTCAGCTCCCAGTGTGTAGAATAATTTACCAGTAACCACGGAGAAAGCTAATTTGTACATGACAAGCATTTGTTCACCTTAGAGCTAGAGATAATATCCAATACAATATGTCAAACGTTACCCCTAACTCCGCTCACTGCACCTCTGAATGTGAGGGATACTGTTACCTACAGTGATTCCTAGTCGTGTGTCTTGTTATTTGTGACCACATCAGTAGTATGGCGGCCTGGCGGCTCCCGGCTAAGCTGAACACGATGTGGAGCACAACTCTGGTTTGAGTGTAGAACCTCTGGCCCCCCGGGCTGGCTCATTAAAACACCTCAGAACCAGGCTGGGTCTCCCGCGGACAAACAGCTTCAGCCCTGACGCAACGCTGAAGCAAGACAGACTCATATAAGAGATTCTTTACACGAGAGAGGGGCTTTCATGTAAACAGCGAGACTGGGAGCTTTAATCTTGTAAAATCGAGACTAGGAGCTTTAATTTTGTAACACCGAGACTGGGGAGTTTTATTTTGTAAAACTAAGAAGGGGGGGGCTTTTATTTTATAAAACCAAGACAGGGGGCTTTCATTTTGAAACAGAGAGAGAGAGAGAGCTATTATTTGATAAAACTGCAAACGTTTAACTGCAAAACCATATGATACTGACAACGAGAAGAGAAAGAGTTCATTAATCTCTCACTAAACCAGAGCTGATGAAACTAACGACCAGACCTTGTTAAAGATGGCGACCCGTTACTGTTATTGTCTAAATCTCTACCTTCGAACTCCATAGATCAGACAAACACAAAAAAGAGAGCATTGGAAATGTAATCAGAGAGAGAGAGAGAGAGAGAGAGAGAGAGAGATCTCAACTTAAAAAGAGAATGAGTGAACTGTTAACAGCCACTGTGATGTAGTTGTGCACACGTGTTCACCACAGTTCACAACCCCACACAAAGATCAAACAAATGTCACGCTTATGTATTTATACGTCTTCATATGTATATGAAGTGTAGTTAGCAGTCAGACTGTAAAGGCCATCGATTGGCCAGGTCAAGCTCAAACCTCTCCCAGTTATTCACTAACCTTTATTTAAGTCTACAGGAACACCAAACAGACAAATCATTCAGGCGGCTAACCTTTAAACATTTAATTTAACCAATCAAATTTAATTAAATAAGAACAGGCTTCCTGTCTGCACGTGGAGTTACAGGATAGAAAAATATAACGGCAAATATATCAACGAGGAAACAAAGGACTTTTGAGTGCTTAATGATACACAGTACTACATACTACATACTGATACACAGTACTACACACTACATACTGATACACAGTACTACATACCGACACACAGCACTACATACTACACACACAGTACAGGGACACTGACTAACATAGTACCACAGTACTAATGTAGTACCACAGTACATGCTGACATAGTAGCACAGAACTAACATAGTACCACAGTACTAACATAGTACCAAAGTACATACTGACTACCGCAGTACTGACACACTACAGGGTCTCAAACCCACAACTTTCCAGTGTTGAAGACACCTTATAGCCTGACGTCAGCAAACCCTGAGCCTGTGGCCCCTGTTGAAAACACTAGTGGGCTCCCAGGGACCCAACACTACCAGGGGCCTGGGAGCAGTTAGGACCAAGGGTCTTTCAATCCCAGCTTGGTAATGTTGCCCAGAGGAGCCCGGGAATCAAACCAGCGACCCAATTGCCAAGCAGCCTGCGGGTGGTGTCCCAGTGTGGTCGCAAGCACACACACACACACACACACACACACACACACACACACACACACACACACACCCCTCCCTGGCGGCAGCCTTTATGTTCCAGTGGAGGAACAAGAGTGATGTTGGCTTGGAGTAACACATCCTGCTGGCTCCAGAAACACAACAACACTATGCTGTCCTCACAGGGCCTACGGATACAGCTAAACGTATCTGTAGCGATAGCGTTATGCATAGTGGTATCTGTAGCATTAACGTTATGTTTAACGGTATCTGTAGCGATAGCATTATGCATAGTGGTATCTGTAGCATTAGCGTTATGTTTAGCGGTATCTGTAGCGATAGCGCTATGTTTAGTGGTATATGTAGCATTAGTGTTGTTTAGCGGTATCTGTAGCCATAGCGTTATGTTTAGTGGTATCTGTAGCATTAGCGTTGTTTAGCGGTATCTTTAGCCATAGCGTGATGTATAGTGGTATCTGTAGCGATACCGTTATGTTTAGCGGTATGTGTTTTGTTAATTAGACATGCCAGGGAGACTGGCAGTACACACTCTGATCTCCTTCCATACATAGCTGTGCATTAACGTGTGTGTGGGTGTGAGGTGTGTGTGTGTGTGTGTGTGTGTGTCTGTATACATGTGGATTTCAGTAATGATTACTGTATGTGTGCATCCATATTCCAGTGGGGTTAAAGTGTATTTCATTATGTGTGTGCGTGTGTATAAATAGATTTATGAATGTGACCTAGATCATAGAGTAAATTAATCACATGAGAAATAAAACGTCCAATAAAATGCACCCCCGTCATTATTAAACACTCAACAATGATCGGTCAACAGGAGCTTGCATGTGTGTGTGTTTGTACAGGTGTGCGTCTCGGTGTGTGTGTGTTTGTTTGAGTGAGTGTGTGTGTATGTGTGTGTGTGTGTGTGTGTGTGTGTGTGTGTGTGTGTGTGTGTTATCAAAAGCAGTTCATGAAAATGATATTTCTACTTGTGTT
>OOFB01036979.1:4803-15536 GCA_900323305.1 Trachyrincus murrayi
TGGAGGGGGGGGGGGGGGGGGGGGGGGGGGGGGGGTGGCTTGGCTCGCAGATCGTGCTATTTTAATGTTTTACACACACACACACACACACACACAGTGGACACACAACATACCTATGCCAGGTTCTTTCCGGAGACATAATTATCTTCCTTTCCAGAAGGTGGCAGCAGAGAGTCAACATCAATAGTGTGTGTGTGTATGTGTGACACTACACCTGTATAGTTTTGTATTCTTGCGATGCACATGCACCAAGGATTGCAGCTCCAACCAAGACAGCCTCTGTCTGACTGGGAAGAACCAGAGGAAGTCCTAGAAGTACATCATCAAATATGTTATCGTAGCTATCAACTTGGGAGTGGAATTCACTGTGTTGTGAACGTAGCTGTAGGTTAGCATTGACAACAACCGACATTCCTCGGTTTCCACGACATACCAGTCGCGTTGGCATGAATCTGCACAAAAAGAGGATTTTTGCTCAACCCCCCGCACAGGAAGAGTGTTGTGATGTCATGTCCTGCCCTGGTCATCGTCTCCAGGATGTGCCGCGTGCCGAGCTGAAACCAGAGAAGAAGAATATTTGGTTAAGTCAAAACACTAAATCAAATATTCCCCATTCATACACCCCATAATTCATCAGGTAATCGCTCATTTAGGTTGGAGGTGTATCGGAATATAATAAGCACTTTAGAACGTGTACAACATGCAATACACGGAGTGAAAAAAGACCTGTATACTCACAGCAAGAGCTTGTAAGGTGGCCAAATACAGCAGAGCCAGGTCATCCACGGTTTGGGACAGTGACAAGCCCATCACCTAGGAAACACCACGTACACAAAATGATTACTTCCTGCTTTCAGCTTCATAATGTTTTACTAGACCATGACATGATGATGATGATGACGACGACGACAATGATGATGATGATGAAAGTGAAGATGATGATGATGATGATGGTGAAGACGACGATGAGGATGGACAGGAGGAGGAAGAGACGAAGAACAACACCAATGAAAAGAAGGAAGATAGGAAGAGGAAGAGGAGGAAGAACAACAAGAAATACAAGAAGAAAAAGCATAAAAACATACAAAACATGGCTGGTGGTGGCTGTAGCGACACGAAGTACATTTATTTACCATTCCCCGCAAAGTGGGGTCCGCCAGTGGGGACCTGTTGCCGTGGAAATCCGGCCACACATGGAGAGCGGACCCCAGCAGGTCAACGGAGGAGGAGGAAGAGGAGCTCCCCTCTGCCATGGAGCCCAGGTGGGCGTTCAGGTAGGAGTACACGTGTTCCCCGGCGTGGGGGAACCTGGAGCAAAACATCCCACAGACAAACCAAGCACGGTCAACATTTCTAGTCTTTAGTGTTTAGTGTTTAGGTCAGTCGAATTTTCAGCAGAATCGTGATATTTCAACATTATCAGTTGAGGTTAAAAGATGACGTATCCTGCTGAGGAAATGATGGATTATTTTGGTTTCTGGAAACTAAAGTTAAACCACAGATCGAAGATTGTGCGGTCCGTGACCAATAGACATGACAGTAAAGACAGCAACAGTCACGGTTATAATACACTTCTGTGTCACATAGCCGGTCTCTATGCCGGTGCTTGCATGTATGGTTCTGCGTCCCGATGTGTAGTGACATTTTTGGAGAGGCACACATACAGTGGCGGCCGCTTTTGGCTATGGTGGTAACGTGACCCACGACGGTATAAATTAAGCTTCAGAAGGGCCCTGGGAAACCCTGCACCTAGCTAGCAGTGGCAGGACAGTGTAGGGGCTAAGGGTGTTCCACTGCCGGCCGCATGGGTCTGGGTTTCAACCCCAATGTCCACAGCCTACCCGTCAGCATCAATGAGCAAGAAGCCCTAACCCCTACCTGACCCTTAATGACGTGTATCTGAATTCACTGGAAGACGCTTTGGATAAAAGCATCTGCTGACTACGACTAAATAGTAGAGCAGTTGCGGTGGTAGTACCAAGTAGTACTGACCTCTGGCGAGAGAGTTCTTGGAGCTGAGCAAAGGCTGCGTGACCCTTCACCATGTGGTCCATCTGGAGCAACACAGCATCGGGGGGGGGGGGGAGAGAGACAGACAGAGAGAAAGACAGAGAGAGAGAAAGAGAGAGAGAGAGAGAGAGACAGAGAGAGAAAGAGTGTGTGTGTGTGTGAGTGACAGAGAGAGAGAGAGAGAGAGAGAGATGACTCAAACGTTTAAAGAGTGAATGTCACCTGGTCCTGCTTATTGTTAGTCGTTGTGTATTTTTCAATTTACAATTAAAGTAAATCAAGTCAATTGAAACTGAAAATGATTTTTCAGTTGATTTTCGTAGGAAAATGTATGTTTTTGATGGGGTAATACCTAAACCATACAGGTGTGTTAAGAATCAAAAGTTACTAACTTCCATGGTAAAAAATAATGAATATGAATAAGAACTAATACAAAAAATTCTACTTTCTAACAAAAAAACATCCATGCATTCATGTGACCCATAAGGCGTAGCAGTGCCCAGAGGCAGGCGGACTGACCAGGCGTCCGGTGGCACTCTGGCCCCCCTCGTTGAGCCACATGTCGGGCACCATGGCGGACAGGTAGGGCCCCCACACACCAGGAACAAACACGGGCCCCCGGCTGATCTAACACACACATACACACACATAGTAAAAAACAAGAAAACACAAAAATATGATGTTATTTTATAATTTATGTTTGGCAAAATACAAACGTGACTGACACAGCTGAAAATACTAGACAGACAACTGTACATGCGCTGCCTCTTAAAATGCCAAAACAACATATCACGTAACATAACATATCGTCCAAACTAGAACCCGCAATTCAATCTGTGGGCGTGGCGATTAAACACTTGTTGCCAAAGCCATCAGGATCGTGAACTTCTACTCTCCATTTACTGGAAAGATCACTTCACACATTAAAGCTACACTGTCAAGACAGGGACAAGAGAGATCTGACTCAAAACGCCACAGTTGACGGACCCCGTCCCCTCCACTGAAAAAGTAGCAGATGTTTTTTTTTTGCTCACGGTGACGTGGGTTTGGATGATCATGTGACTTATTTTGAAGAGATCATGCCAGTGTATGTCCACATCACCGCCCGACCGCTGCGGTGGATAGCGACGTCGAATGATTCAAGTCCAGGAGAACTGGACTATTCCCATAACAGACCACAATGACAACGTGTGATCGGGAGATTAAGCTAAAAAAATTAAGCTGAGCTATTCTACATTCTACATTTTTAGACACCCATATGATTAATATATAGTAATATAATATCATAGAATATATGCCATTTGGTGGATCATTTTATACAAAGTGTCTTACAATACCGTGAGAGCCATTAAGCACATTGTGTCTATCTATAAAAAACACTTCCTGAATAACAATGTCATTTTTAACACGGATCACATGACAGGTCACATGACACCTACAGCCATGTGACAGGAGGACGTTCCGCAGATAACCGCCATCCGTGAGGTAATGGGCCGATCATCACAGGGCAGGTCCAGGCCTTTCACATCGGCACCGATCACTCCTGTCAACCACCAATTGCGTCACAGAAGACAGATTCATCGCTGTTTCATTCATTGTTGGTTTAGTCATCGCTGTTCAATTAATCGCTGTGGGAATTCATTGTTGTTTAATTGATCGCTGTTCAATTCAGTGTTGTTGAATTCATCACTGTTGAAATTCTGAAATATAAGCTATATGAAAGGCATGGGAGCTGGGAATGGATACAAAACAAACTGGTTTGCGCCTTGAACACAATTAACACAAAAGGTTTACACAAATAATAACAGTCATTTGGTTAATGTGTCTGACGTCCTGGTCTCGGCCTTCTCGTGCTGTGTGGTAGTTTTCAGTAGGATTCACCGCAGTCACATTAATTACTGGAATAATGTTTGCCAAGCTGGTTTGAGTTGAGGCCGGTGTGTGGCCGTGTGTGTGTGTGTGTGTCTCGTCGTGGCAGGTAAAACAACTAAAAAGTGCCGTCTCCTAACCTTTGCCTCATACAACAATGTGTGATCGACAGAGGTCACAGCTAGCTTGGGAGGTCAAAGGCCAAAGTTCATGAACAGTTTCACCGCCCCCCCCCACCCCACCTCTCTGAATGAAACCAGATGGCTAGGGAATGATTTTCGAGACCTGGGACTGTGGCAGCATTAGGATTCAGCATGGTGCTTTCAAAGTAAACAGAATCTGAAATACTGTATCAGAGCAAAATAATGTACAGATACATTTTACAAATTATCTCAGCAAACGTGAATTTCAATGAAACAGGTTAATAAATGTTCAAGTATTCAAGAATGACACTCAAGAATCCCTTAATGATTAACAAGCGACTTGTCGAGACTTTGAGAGACTAATTCCCAGCACCAGATGACTAACAGAGTTAATGCTGAGTCATGCAGCAGACACTTTTATCCAAAGCTATTTACAGTGCATATTTCTTAGGCTACAGGTGGAGTGCAGACCTCGGGGTTCGTCCGAACCCAGAACCTTTCAGTTGAGAGTCAAACCCCCTAACCAAGTGAGGGGTGTTTTCTGTGCGGTACCTAGTCCTCCAGCGTGAGCGTCTATCAGGGAGGTGCCGACGGCGGTCCCGGGGTTCAGGCCCAGATCAGCTGCTGCCTGCTGGGAGAGACCACCTCCCGCTGGAGCCCCCGGGGCACTGGTCTGGTTCCCTGGATACACAGAGACACATGGGTCCAACTGCACAACGTAAACATAACTACAAAGCATCACTTCACACCAAAGAACTACAGACCAGAAAACCCTCAGTTCAGATGAGATCCGTTCCAAATGAGATCAGATTAACTATTAACTAACAAACTAAAGATCTGTACATGTCATTAAGGCAACTTGCTCGAGGCTACAGACATTGGAAATTTAACCCAGAACTTTTTCTGCTGGCAATGGAACACACCCAACCCACAATACTATCCTGCCAACTATACTGATTATAAATTGTGTATAATCTAATATATAATCTGAATATAAGACGAATTAATAATATGTATACATGCATCTGTTAATGCAGCATGAGAATAGGATCCAGACCTATGCTACAGGAATAGGATTAAAATGTAGCTAAAATGTATCCCTCCTACCTATTTTGCAGTAGTTATTTTCTAGGAGGTCCTCCAAGCCGATGTCTGTCCAGAAGCTGTCGTCCCATCCATCTGGAGGACAGTAGCTCCACTTACACACCAGTGTGCACAGAGACCTGGAGCACAACCCACAGTCAGGGGATAACCAGACAAACACCAGTCAGTCAAACACCAGCCAGTCAATGAAAGACCAGGCAGTGAACCACAAGGTATTTTATATCATAACTACACACCCATACCCTCAGTGGTATGAGCACAGTTTTAGATGTGGTGTGCTACTGTAGTAATTAATACCTAATAATGAATTACTGTAGTAATTAACTATGTACAAATGGTTAACCTCTCAATCTAATATTACATTGTTATAAATCAGATGTTTCTGGTATCGGCTAAAATGTGTAATATCGGTAGATCGTTTTTTGTGGTTTTTCATGACGAGTACAATCTTTTCATCCCATGCGGCTGTGTTTACCGTTTTTTCGCAATGATGAATCATGATACAGTGACGAATCATGATGCAGTGATGCCATGATGATGAAAGAAATAATCACTATCGGCATATCAGTGTGTCCCTTGTACACATGTAAAATATTATATAACACACACTAGGGCTGAACGATATGGTAAAAAAAAATCATATTGTGATTATTTTGACAGATATTGCGATTCTGATATGATTCACTATTGGTGGGAATGATCATGTTTGCATCACAATTTTCACAACTATTATCATGATGTTGATGATTTGTTGGGGTCTCTACCAAACAAACATGTTTTCTTACATCTGGAGAAAAAAATGTGTAGACCAGGGCATCTCTGCAGCACCAGAGTACCTCAGTGGTGTTGTAAATGTACATTTACACATTTTACCCATATCACCTGGTCAGGGAGCCAGTCGCCTTCCAGGACAGGAAGTCAGGAAGGTCCAGGAAGTGAGCCGCCTCCGCCCAGCAGCTGTCCCTCAGGTTCTGGTGAGGAGGAGACAAGAGATGAAGAGCAGACCCAACACAACGTAATACACACACACACACACACACACACACACACACACACACTGCTGCAAACACACACTATATAAATAAAAACACACTAATTGACCTCTAAGTTAAACGCATGCTACTGCATGAGTTACCGGTTACTGGCCATTTGGTTTACCAGGTAACGTCAATCACACGTACTGTAGCGAAAGCCTGAACAGCAACATAGCCCCGGCCCTAAATGAAAAAAAGTGTATACCAGAAGTGGGCGAGAGGACATTTTCGAAATGTTGACAGTGGCCGGGGAGGATGTCCACAAAATGTCCACACTGATCAATCAGCGAAGGGCTCTCTTTTCACAAACACAAAAACCAGACACAGGCCACCGTGACCCCTCACCTCTTTGAGCCAGAGCAGCTTCGGGGGCTGCATCTCGGGCGACATGACCCCCCCCGCCCGGTCCAGGGCCCGGTGGCCGGTGCCGGTGATGCGGGCGGCCTGCTGCTCGGCACGGTGGTCCATCCACATCACCACGTTGCGCTGGCGCTCCCCTGGGGCCCGGTGACGAGGTGCAGGTTAAAGATGAGATATTTATCTCGGTACGATATGAATATGATTTGCTTTGCTGGGGACAGAAAAAATATGATGCGGTCTTGACAATACCAATAGTAACCTAAAACCAAGGGGTATTGATCCGATATCAATTACCCTAGGGTTATGGATGTTGGACCAATAACGTCAAGAATATCTTAAGATTCTCTTCACACATAACTGAACAGCATCATCCAAGAAATGTGTTGTGGTGTGAACTCATAGAAAATACGGCTTTTCACACTGTGTGTATAAGCGGGTATATTTTCAACTTTTTCAATATATTCACAATCTTAAAGTCGACAGTTACCTGTACACTTAGCGCACGTTCACGAGAGTCATCTATTGTGGCTGCTTTCTACCTCAATGTTGATGTTTCACCCATCCAATTTAAAACACCTTCATGTTCTCAGTGCTTATGGGGACCTAACCGACGTGAGGACCACCTACCATCCTGGTTGACGGGCACGGGCTGGAAGTTCCTGTCCAACACGACCAGAGAGCAGGTGGCGTCGAACCCGATTCCACGTACCTGGCTCTTGTCTACACCCTGTGTCACTCTCTAAGACAAGATACACACGTTGTGTTGAGTCTATACAACAATAAATGACAATAAAGTGACTGTACGTGAACGGATATAATATCAGTTCATATTGCTTTTTGGAAAAAGGGCGTCTTTTTGTTAACCAAGGAGAACCAAACCCCCTGACTTAAAAAAAATGCTTTCATTTCCCATCACAGTATCAATTTTTTAATTCTGTGTCGCATCAACGCTTAATAATAATAAGAGGTCATGCATGCAATGACATGCGTTTAACCTAGAGAGGGAGTCATCGAATGAGTTCTCCTTTAAAACAAAATACAGGTGACATCTGGTTAAAATCCCATTTAGCCTACTTCAATTTTGAAAAACGTACATAAAATGGTTGAATAAAACAACAACATACAAGTTCATGTCACGCTCACCTTACCTTCACAACCTCGCAGCATCTATCCCATATCTCTGTGGAGGACTGGACGTAGTGGTCCACCTGCGGCTCCCAGATGCTGATAGGCTCCTCGGCTTTAGTCGTCAGTCGGCCGTCTGTCGTCACCAGAGCCGCCCGGGCGCTGGCCGTGCCGACGTCCACGCCCACAAAATAGATCTCATCTGGGGCAGCCCCGGCCATGTGAACTGACCGGGAACCAGAGCAGAGTGTTAACGACAAAACAGTGAGATGTTGGTTCATCTTGCAGTATGAAACTATGACTAAACGATCATTAATTAATCATAACCAGCAAACAATCGCAAATCTAATGGACAATGACCGAAATGACACGAATGATTTTCAACTAGCCTAGTTTTTTTTCTCCATGCAAGTTACTTTTTGCAGCATCAGGTTTATATTTCCCTTATTTGCTAACAAATAGGTAATAATAGGCTAACACCTAATAGACATTATACAATGTAACATATGATAGATTCTGGTGTCTTTGTTTTTACCAATGTGATATAGGCTACTCTGATTAGAACCGACGGCGAAGTTATTATTCCCTGAATAACAGAGTTGATTATAGCTGTTATATTGAGCAGAATGCGCATCAGATTAGTCCATAAAGTGAACGTTATAATGTATTTATGTACCCCTAGTTCCAAAAGTTAGCAGCTAGATAACATATTATGATACGCAAAACAAACACGTTAAAAATCCCTGCTCACCATCGCACTTTGCCCTGAACCAGGGGTATACGGGGGGCGAATTGGGCCAAAAAGGATGTAATCGCAAAACAATTGAAAGTGTAAAAAACAACGCGAAAAAAGGTGTCACTTCCACTGCGATTGCTCAATAAGTTACACACAGTGCTTACAATAAAACCTTTGCCCGTCATGTATACTCATTAATGCATACTCATACTCATCCCTCATTAAAATCGTGTTTTTATCCTTTTAACTCCCTCTCCTCTGTCCCTTCCTTCCTTCCTTCCTTCCTTCCTTGCCTTCTTTCTTTGGATGAATGGATTTACCTTACCTAAATCTATACAGTCTATGATAAAACTTGAAATTAAAGAATAAAAAGTAATGTAAAGGGTTTCTCTAAGTGTGGTGGTATTAAGGCTATAGGTTTGAGTGTATGGGTGCAATAGGCCTACAGGAGGTTAAAAAAGCCTTGTAAGTGTATATGGGAACCACTGGGTGTTAAAATTAGCCTATTACCAATCAATGACCAATTCACATAGCTATAATGCGCAGTGGACCGCAAACTGCACTAAACAGGAAGTAAGATGAGCCAGTCAATGCTGACGAAAAACCTCATGACGCTGAAGTTAGGCCTACGGTTTGACAGTTGACAGTAATGTGCCGATATGACGTGACGTTGGTAGACGATATAAACAGCTGTCTGGGGTCTGGGGGGGGGGGAAGTGATTCTGTCTGTGACCTGATGATTGTTTGGAGGTCAGGAGTCGTGAACGGAGGAGTTGGGAGTCCGGAGAGGAACTAAGCTAAAGAGCAGGGGCAGGAAGAAACAGATGCCCCCCCCCCCCACCCACCCTTCCCATTTACACAGAACAGGACAGGGTTGAAAATGTCTCTCTCTCTCTCTCCTGGCTGTGACAGAGGGGGGGGGGGGGCCTTGATTGAATTGTAATCTAAACTTACCGACCCGTTAATGGATCAACACTGGGAAAGGTCTCTCTCTCTCTGCTCGCTCATTGTGTGTGTGGTGTGTTCTGTGTGTGTGGCGTTTATTAAGTGTATGTGTGTGAGCACTCGTGTTCGTGTGTGTGTGTGAGCGCTCGTGTTCATGTGTGTGTGTGAGCGCTCGTGTTCATGTGTGGGCTTGTGTTCATGTGTGTGTGTGGGCTTGTGTTCATGTGTGTGTGAGTGTTCACGTTCATGTGTGTGTTCGTGTGTGTGTGCAAGCTTTTGCGTTCATGTGTGTGTGTGTGTGTGTGTGTGTGAGCGTTCCCGTTCATGTGTCTGCATGCACATTTGCGTGTATGTGCGCATTGCGCGTCCACATAAAAGGGTGTGTTTTTCCCAACAAGGCCCTGGTCCCACCTCCTGGGCTCCACAACAAAGGCAGGCCTGTTGTGGTGGAGCGGGCCAGGGCCCTTGATTAGAAAACTGTACTCAGTGGAAACAGCTGGCCGGCACTGAGGAGAGGAAGGTGGGGTTATCGAGAGTTGACCCGCCAGGCCCATAGAGGAGAGAGGGGCTGGTGGTGGTGGTGGGGGGGAGACAGGAAGTGTGGCCCGGGGAACAGCCATACTGTGATGGGAAAAATATCACTGGGTGGTGGAAAACACAGGTGGACCGGAGATGTAGACAGTCAACGGAGAAATGGATTTTGGTCTATTTAGTATGTGATTATATATATATTTATATGGTAATGTTCATAATATTATCTTATTTCTTATTTGATATTTAATCTGTATTTTATATATTTTATTTGCACTGTTATCTGTTGCACGGTTGAGGATGCCTGAAATTCAAGCATTTCATGGCCACTGAGGGCTCCTATTTCTTTCACTCTAATGCGCATATGACAAATAAACTTGAAACTGGAAACATATGCATACACACATATCTATATATCTCTATATATACATAAACACACTATTAAAAACGATTCTAGTTGCATTATATTATATTCATATAGGCCTAATATAATGCTCTACTACCACAACTATAGATTCAAATAGAACATAACAAACCTATACATTAGTAGAGTATTACCACAACTTTATGAACGAAACAGACAAAGTCCGACAGACAGGCAGACAGGAGACAGACAGACAGGATACTGATAGACAGGAGACGGCAGGCAGACAGACAGACAGGAGACAGTCAGTCAGACAGACAGACACAGGCAGGAGACAGAAAAGAGACAGACAGTCAGACGACTCCCAACTTTCCAAAACATCCGAAACATGAATCTCCACTCGGAGGTGTCAGGGCATCGACGCATCGCAGTGTTGTGAGAGCAAATATGTCTTCTCAAGAGAGTTGACCTCGAGCCGCCAGCCCCCCCCCCCCCCCCCCCCCCCCCCCCCC
>OOFB01036981.1:7437-21987 GCA_900323305.1 Trachyrincus murrayi
CACACAGACAGACCAAGCACACACGCACACACGCATGCATGCACGCACACACGCATGTGTGCATAGACACACACACACACACACACGCATGCACGCACACACACACACACACACACATGCATGCATGCACACACACACGCAGAAGTAGACACAAATGCCTCCTACTCCCACATGGCCTCCACCAATCAGCTGCAGAGCATCAGACCTCCCCACCACTAAATAGACTCATCTGCCACCTCGAGACTCCAAACACACCCTCCCTTCTCAATTAGCTCGATGACAACCGATGGCCAAGAAATTGCTCTTTGTGTCACAGCTTTGTGTTTTCTTTGGTGGCAAGCGACGAGGTGAAGTCTTACAAGCCTGCCGCTCGCCTAGAGGCTACGGCTGGCATCGGGGTGTCTCGGCTGGGCCAGGGAACCGTAGAGCGCAGCCCTGGAGGCCCAGGAAGCTGGCACCATACTGGGTAAAACATCCTATAGCGCCCTGAGATATCATTATACATCCCTCTGACACAGGATTAGTCTGCTCTCTGGTCGGGGCTCAGCCTTGACAGGAAGCCTGTAGGAGAGACAGCTTCATCAAACATCTCTGTCTGTGTGGCAGATGACTACAAAGGGTCTACAGTACATGCACAATAAGTCAACCAATCAGCCACCAACAATGAAGCTTACGATAAAATATGCATTCATAAAATGCATGTGCAATGTAAAAACAAGTATACAGATATATAATGAACTGGTGGAAAGTATGTTTTATTCCCTATATGGCATCAAAAGTGGAGAAAATCGACTTAGGGCACGTTACCTCTTTATTGAATGTCTATTGCAGGTGTAATGCATCTGTTGCAGTACGGTTTTATTTGTTTTATGACATAGAAAATAAACTTGAACTACTACCATTTGTTCAAATGCAAATGATGGGGTTTACCCACATTTTGTAGGAGATACATTATACCACGAGACCAGATCCATTGCTATCATGAATAGTTATCTGATTGCCACCATTAATCTATAGCTTCGTTATTGAGAATTTGATAATTCTACATTTTGTGAAAGTAAATTTCATATAGACTTGTTCTTTGTATGTTATATACCTGTTATATAACAGGAAACCTCTAAACCATAATGCCATAAACCTTCCATTTCTCAATACGATAGGGGCTAAAATCATAGAGATTCAGCTTTTGATACATCGATCTGCTGCCAACATCTCCGGCTCTGTGCTTAAAATCGTGATCCATTTTAATACGCTAACCCTGGACTTGGCTACAGCACCTTCCATGAGACAACCGGGTCATTAAATCACTCACACTTGCCAAACTGAGATTGACAGTAAGCTAAAGCAGTAAAAATATCAGCTGAAGGTGTTTATAAACATTGGTTATCATATCGGCCAAGAACTTTAGTTGAATTTTTTTGGGGGAACAGATGCCCATATTGTATTATATTGCTGCCTAACAATTATTATTATTTTTTAACAAACTGCTGAAGCCAGCAGCGTTATGATCAGTAAAAGGAACCTTTCATTTCAGTTGCTTGATTTATTATATCATTAGCTTTACTGGAAACAATATATAGTGACACTGAAATGGTTACCTCAGATCCAGCAGATATCAGACACACCTGTGTCAACAAATACGGAAAAGACGATTACAATTGACCGATGGCCGATGAAAAATTTAGCAGCAGTAAATCATGTTTTATGTCATATATTGCCCCCCCCCCTGCAAAAGTCAATGAAGAGCATGTTGACTTTAATATACCTTAAGATTGGAGACCTTGTTCACAAGGACCAGCGTCATATCATTAGATTTTGGAAAAAGAAAATAACTCCAAACACAAAGCAGGGACATCTGACAGCATGATGGCGACACGGCGAGTGGTTGTTAAAACGTGGCCGATAGATCCGATTTGCATGTTTAATTAAGCTATGGGTATAGCACAACAGAGAGCTAACGCCTAAAGCTGCAGAGTCAACAGCCCCTGTAATGACAACCTCTGAGCCCTGAGCAGGGCTCGGGACTGAGGAGAGGGCAGGAGAGGTAGTAGAGAGAGAGGAGAGGGGAGCAGAAGAATGGAGGAGAGGAGGGAGGGGGGAGGAAAAGGATGGGTGTGCATGGTGGGGTGGTGTGGGGGGGGGGGGGGGGATTCAGTCACTAATGCACTGAAAGAGACGGTGCAAAGCTTTTCATTAACGCCCTGTGAAAGGCACATTCATACTCCAGCCCACTAATAGATAGGCCCCACTCCGGGGGGTGGAAGGTAGGAGGCTGGGATTTGGCTGGGAAACCAACATGGATCCATGGATCTAAGCATCACTAGCAGGTGCAGCTACTCATATATATGTTTAGAATTGCTACACAATTCACAAAAAAATCAGTTGCCAAAGTTTGCGAAATTGCCTAAATCGGTACCTTCCTAAATTTGTGGAAGTCCATATATATAAGTGCTACTAGGCCTGAATATAGTACTGTGTAACATTGTTGTGTAAATCAGGTCAGCCAGTGGAGACATATTCCAATTCTATGTATGTATGCATTGAAATAACATTGCATAAGTTAAAGGATAACTTCAGGATTTTTCAACCTTGACCCCATTTCCCATAATTGTGGGTCTAACTGAGTAATGCGGACAACTATTTTAGTCAGACCCAAAATGATGTGAAAATGCGGTCCAGGTTGAAGAATCAGGTGTTGACCTTAGAGGCATGTCGAGACACACTGAATCCAGGTGTGAATCCAGTTCATTTCAATGTTATCTAGAGCCAACCTAGAGGTAAAAGACACCAGGTGTAAACGGCAGAGGAAATGAGAGGGAATGACAAAAAGCCTGCAAGTACCGTAGAGCACGGATACAGAGATGTAAGAGAGAGCCATAGGAAGCATGTGCATGATGGTATCTAATCAGGTTGATTTTGAAATCATTTTCAGGTTTCCAGTCCAACGCAGGCCTCATTAGCCTCCCCCTGGCTGGCATCATTGTTCAGGCAGCGTTTGAAATCCACCAAAGGAATGGAGATTTGCTTTAATCCGGGCCCATCAAAGGTAACACTGATGCTGTGGTGATGATGCTGTGCCTCTGGATTAAGGGGTATGGGAGAAGGATGGGGGGGGGGAGTAGAAAGGAAGAGAAGAAGATATAAAGAGAGAGAGAGAGAGAGAGAGAGAGAGAGGTGTGGGGGCTCCTGTGGACATTTTTAACCATTTCCAATTCAGATGGTGACAGGTCTCGGGAGATTCGAGATGACACTCCCCTGCGACATTTGAATAATCTGGAGAGTCTGGGTTACATAATTATGCCAGCCCAATTCTGGCTAGGTGTGTCAGTGAGTGGAGTCAGTCAGGCAAGCGGCGTGTCAACATGGGAGGCTTACAGGAGTGGAGATAAGCGCCATACTGCCCCAACATTTACCCTGCTCTGCCAGCCGCTCATTTGGACACATTTGCAATTCAAAACCTCCTTTTGGGGGGAAAATTTATGTTTTTTTTCCGTCATGAATACAGCAACTGGAAAGCGAGGGTCTTAAATTGCATGCGGTGACAACAGGAGCTGCTGTGGTGTCTCACCGCAAGCTGTCAATGGGTGAAGGATAAGACGTGATGGCGTGAGGGGGACAACATCCTGCAGGAGGAAGTCTTGCCTCAGAGCACTACGGCAGCACAGTCAGGGGGGCAACAGGAAGTTATTGGTGTTCCAACAGGAAGCACAGATGAATACAAGCTGAGCGATACAGGACTGAGAGAGAAAGGGGGAGGTTGTGTCATTACCAGAAGGGCAAACAACACTTTAGCTTCCGGAGGAAAAAGTGCACGGTGACTTTTGACAGCTGCGATAAAAGTCTTGCTAAAACACACACTTTTCTCACTTCCTTATCTTTAAAAAAACATGTTTTGTGGAAAAGGGCACTTTCCTGGCTAGATTCGACCTCTTCGTCTTGGGGCTCAAAGACGTGATGAATAAATAACCAAATCAAAGAAAAAGAAGAAAGAAAACTCTCACATTCATTCACAGGCAAAAGCCTCTACAGTGGACAGATAATCTATTTACGAGAATGCTCATGAATACACCACAGAAAATAACATATTTTTTAGCCGAGCCAAAACCTATTTTCAAAACAGGTGCTAAAAGGACAGGCCTGTCCGATATTTTCCTCTTCCCGCTCCCTTTTGTTCATGCTCTGAAAGCCTCTTCATGACATATTGTTTGGACACTTGATCTGTCTTATGCTGATTCCCAGCATGCTTATGGCATGTTGAACACACGTTGGCGGTGTCCATGCAGTGTCCCAGCAAGCTTTGCCATAGTCAAGTGACAGAAGGAGACGGTTGGGTAGGGGCACCGGGGTAAGAGAGGGGGAGACGAGGTGAGGCGATGAGTGTGGGGTATATAGGGTCCCAAGCTTCACAGGGGGAACCCGGCTAAGCCAGTTAAGGGCATTAGACCTCCAAGCTGATGAAAAGGGGCCCTCCCAGATCAAATTGAGGTAAATCTAGCCTAAATCCGTCCCACAAAGGAAGTTTAGACTTGGCCATTGTGGGGGCCAGAGTAAACAGGGGGTCCTCAAGTAAGCCTACCCTTCACAGGAGACAAAGAGCGGGGAGCTGAAGAACTGATTTTACCCCAGTGGGCCGATGTTAGCACATAGATCACAGGGTTAGACACACTCGAACCTATCAGCTGCTACACAGGCCTGTGCGCTCGCTAGACTCCGCTAAGCCTTAAACAAGCTATAAGTCCTCCGCTGCCGCTAACGCTCCGGCGAGCCTCCCGTGACCGCTCACATTTTGAAGTTAAGATAACATTGTGTTTCGACTGCCGGCTCTCGCCGAGGCCTCTCAGCGCGGGCGGGTCTCCTCGCCCTCCCGGCTATCCCGCGCAGCCCATCGCGCTTTCATAGCGCTAAAAGGATTGCTGTTGCTCTGCGTTGCTACGGAGACCTGACGAGCCACGCCACCTCCATCTTTCTTTTTTGTCAAAAAAGGCTGTGGACGATTATTTTTTCCCCCCCAGATGGCTGATGGCCGGGCAGCTTGGGCTTTGAGGAGCAGACTGACAGGCAGAGGTGGGGTGAGCCGTGGTTGGGGGGGGGATGTCAGCTGCTTAAGAACATTAGAGAGAGGCAAACACAATCATCCCGCTAATGGTCCTAATTGAGGCATCATCATACCCGTCACACTCCAGCTGAAACTAGCACAATAAATATGTGTACAATTAGGAGCCATCTTACGCTCCCAGCCACTGCTGCTGGATAAACAAAAAGCCCCCTGGCCCTAGGGCCTCATCCCATTTACCTGGCAATCACATTAGGGTGCATTCATTTCTGACCCGCATTTTATTATCTCTGGGTGAACGAAAAGCCCTCACTGTTTTTGGAAGCACATTGTGCTTCCATCTCCGCTGTTGAAAAGTTTGGCAGATTTATGTCTGCTGTGTGTGCTTGAAAAGCGCTAAAGCAGTTGTCAGCCGCTGTAACCGTCACGGCCTGCGAAAACACAACACCACAGAGGCTACAACAAGCCCGGCAGACATTTGAGTAATACTGCAACAAGTCAAAGTTCCCTCAGTAATTATCAGCTGAGCAAACCATAACAGCGTTCATGCATCAATGGAATGCAAAAACAAAGGAGGCATTCAGCAGCGCTAGCACCCGAGGTGTTTTCATAATGACGACTGTTTTGTCAACTGACACAGGCCGCTGAATGAAGTGAAAGATAACCACCACAGGCAAACAGGTGCTTCTTCCGTTTCCCAGGACCCTATTCACCGCACACTGTGTGTGTGTGCGTGTATGTGTGGGAAGGTAGGCAGATACAATAGGTTAACATTAATTGCATCTATAAATTGAACATGCAGGTCTGCTCTTGGCTCAGTGTTTGACAGCGCTGACTCGGCATGTATTGTAAAACCTGCAGGGCACTGAGCTCAGTTCTGTAAACAGTATGAGAGCGAGTGTGTAGTTATTTGGTATCCACTGTGACCATTCATCCTGCAGCTATGTCCCAACAGCATTGTACAAATGTGTTCTTCATACAAGATAACAATGTATTACTCCCAGAAGGGGAATTCAGTCGTTACAGCAGTAAATTAACAGTGCAAATCAAACAAGAGGAGATCAAATACTAATAACAATATAAACAACTATGAAGTTGTTTGTAGTACAAAACTTGACTTTTGACTTGATACTCTCCGGTAGTAAACGGAGACCCTCATTGCCAGAAGTACAAAAAAACCCAGCAACAAAAGATCATACCTGGGTCAAACCTGGGTTCATCAGAGTCCTAGCATGCATGCATTATCAAGCTTCAACAATGATTAAACCAGATTGTATTATCCTAGCACATGCGTCATGAGGAGAGAGTGTGTGTGGCTGTGCCAGGACTCTTGATGTGTAGTGAATGTGGTGTGAGCATTTCAACCCCTGATCACACCTCCTCCTTGCAGCTGTTCCCATGGGAGTTCTTCCTTCCTCTCCTGTACCTCCCCTATCCCCTATGTCCTCTCTGTTTAAAGTGTCTGTGCATGTTTGCATGTGTGTGTGTGTGTGTGTGTGTGTGGTTGCATATGTGTTTCTCTGTGCACAAAATGCTCTCATGGTTTGCATGTTTCTGTCCCCAAGTCTGTCGTGATTCTTGAACATTGTTCATTCTCTTTCCTTCATCCAGTGGTGTCGCAACTGTTTCCTTCCCTCCTTCTGGTAAGCAGCTATTCCTGTGGCACTGACCGGCTGTTGGTCTGCGGCCCGTCGGTGCCCCGTGTGGCTTGTTGCTCCGTGCATTTCGGAACCCACCCATTTATTTTGGTTTGCCTTCAACTATATTTATCTCTTTGCTCTGACAAGTGGGGCTTGAGAACGAACACAGGCCAAGGAGCGAAGACGCCTCTCTCGCCAAGCGTTAAGACAAGCGTGCCCGGGCAGCGCATACTGCTCGCCGCATTTTGATTGGTTGTGGCGTGCCGTTTAGATAATTGTAAGTTAGAAGACGGATAGTTGGTCAGCTTGTTGCAATGGCCTGAAGCAATGAAAAAACAAATAAATAAAACGCAAACACACAAACACACACGTGGGCGTGACCATGCATCCAATTCTATTTTGAATAATACTGCCTGAAGCATAATTAAGCAGATATATATATATATATATATATACAGTATGTGTGTGTAAGCGGACATACAGTTGACTGGCTTTGTCTGAGGCTCTCGTAGCTCTTGAAAGCTCTAGAAGGCCCACGTCCACCCCAACATCCCCAGCCCTCCGTACAACCGCAAGCGTCCACGACTGCGGCCCCGGCGAGGGGCGAGGCGGTGCACCGAGGGGGCCGTGGCTAAAACTCACACGTCTAAATGATGCAGGAGGGACGGGCAGCAGCTCGTCGGCAGGATGAATCAGAATTGCTCAGTGCATGAGTATACACTCTAAATATGAATTATTAAGGGACTATCATAACCCCATAGTATGAAAATAAATCAGGGAGCGCAGGAGATGAGACGGGGGGTGAGGGAGATGAGAAGGGGGGTGAGGGAGATGAGAAGGGGGGTGAGGGAGATGAGAAGGGGGGTGAGGGAGATGAGAAGGGGGGTGAGGGAGCTGAGAAGGGGGGTGAGGGAGATGAGAAGGGGGGTGAGGGAGCGGGAGCAGAATACTGATACGGATGGTGGGCATGGGGGGGGCGGTCCCAGAGGCGGTGCCGGGACTAAAAGGCACTTCTGGATCTCCCATTGCTAACGCCTCCGCCTGTTACACCGGACGCTCTTCAGTCTCTCAGTATCACAGTACACACTCTTCAGTCTCCCAGTATCACAGTACACACTCTTCAGTCTCCCAGTATCACAGTACACACTCTTCAGTCTCCCAGTATCACAGTACACACTCTTCAGTCTCCCAGTATCACAGTACACACTCTTCAGTCTCCCAGTATCACAGTACACACTCTTCAGTCTCCCAGTATCACAGTACACAGGCACTGTCTGGCTGGGCAGTCCTACAAGAAGAGCATACACAGAGAGAGAGAGAGATCTAGGGAACGCTACAGGAAGAAAGTAATAATGAAAGTGAGGCATACAATGATGAGACAAGGTGCTGCGAGGCAAGCATCCCGGCCTCTGGTTGAGTTCAACTAAATTACTCATTTAAAAACCGTCAAGGCAAACCACTGCTTGTGTGATGCAAACAACAGTGTCTCTTCACACCAGCGCTCCAACACCATAAACAGTGGGTATGTGTGCTACTGGCTTACATTAGGCTGCGTATATATGTGTCCAACACTGAGTCTGATGTTGACATTACATAAAGCATGTTTTGACAACAGGCCATTCATCTCAACCAGGTCTGTGAGCGTTGACAGGTCTTCCCATAAATGAACCTGTGTGGCTGTGCCAGGGCTTGGCACCGGGACAAGTAGCCCATTTGGAGCTAGTGCTACCAGTGATATAATGCTAGCTTGTGAACCACTCCCGCCTAGTTAGCTTCCAATTAGCTTTCCTTCTGATTGTCATTACTTTCTTGCCATTGACTATGCAATTCCTTAGATATGAGACGGAAGCAAACGATCGCGACATCTTGACCGATGTTAGACACAGGTATGATGACCTGTTGTTGTGCCCCGTTCTCTGTCCCCCAAACCCCCCCCCCCCCCCCCCCCCCCCCCCCCCCGCCAGCTGTCACACAACGGATGGATGATCTCTGGGCCACGGAGCACTGAAGGTGACTTCCAGGTCCAGTTGCCATGGGAGTCTTCAGATGGCTCTCTGTCTGTAGCTGAGGCTCGCTGTAGGCAGTGTGGTGGAAGGACAGGGAGAGAGAGAGAGAGAGAGAGAGAGAGAGAGAGGAAGGGATGAATAGAGAGAGAAAGGGGTCGAGAGAGAGATGGTGGGGGGGGGGGGGGTGAAAGTCAGTGCAGTAGTGTCTTCTACCACAAGGTGGGGTTTGTTGAAAAAAAAAGTGTCTGTGAAAGGGTTGCCTGAGTCTTTCAGCTTCCCAAAATGGCCTCAGCTCTGAAGTTTAAATGTTTATTATCAAGGCATAGCATTTAGCCTAGGTTATGGTATATTTACGCTAGTACAAGTACTACGAGTATTGCCAACAAAAGATCCTATGATGCATTCTGATGTACAAGCCCTATTTCATGCATTTTGTCCTCATGTCTTAAAATAGGATTTTACCGTTACTGTCTGAAAAGCAGTCCTGTATAAGCTTGTCAAGATAGTAACTGGATGTATTTCTCAAAGGTGGTCCCAGAGAGGCCACGGTGCACAATAAAGCACCCAATCAGTGCCGGTGACGAGTCGGACCATCTGTTTTCACTATCGCAGTGCTGTTCTCTCTCTGATCTTCTTCTCGTGTCTCTTATCTCTGCTTGAAGCACCATGAGCAGGTAAAGAAGAGAGCTGTCTGAGAGAAATACGTTTGACACACGGCTGTGACACTGATTCCAGGTGGATTGAGGAGAACAGAGGTGGTGTGTGTGTGTGTGTAAGATTCTCTCATGTTCTCTCGTACCAACACCTGTGTCAAATCACCTGTGGGTTCTCTCGTACCAACACCTGTGTCAAATCACCTGTGGGTTCTCTCGTACCAACACCTGTGTCAAATCACCTGTGGGTTCTCTCGTACCAACACCTGTGTCAAATCAGAACAAATGCGTTAGCCAACATTTGGGATTTGAGAGAAACACAACAAAGAAAGAGAATGATTAGATGGATATATTTGAAAAAGGAAGAGCGATAGAGAAACACATTCAAGAAAGGAAGAGAGATGAGTTGATTGATACGTTGAGATACGTTTGAGAGGAGAAGAGGGTTTTTGGGAACAGGGTTTTGGAGTATATTCAGTACCTTTTTTCCTCAATTGTCAGGAATTGAGACATCAATTAAACTGTAAGCTCTCTGTCTGATACACAATAAAAGCAACACACACACACACACCACCATGTTAGGATACTAACGTGAGTCATCTTCCAAAATTAGATTATGGCACATCTGTCCTTTCACCAGAGACTTTGAGCAAGATGACTTCCTCCTCGCTGTGCCCTGGGAGACTGTACACCCGAGGGGAAGAGAAGTGCTGTTTGTTTGCTGTGAAATGTTTTTAGCTGCTGTCAATCCTGAGTTAGCCGTCCTTACCTGCTCGCCAAACACAGCTGTTGCGCAAAAAAGAAAAATCTGGCACAGAGGCAATCTGGCAGACACGCTGCAATAAACCACTCAGGAGAACCCCCCCCCACCCCCAATTACATGAGAGAGATATAATACACTCTGCAGTGGAATCGTTTCTGAGGGCTGTCGGTGTGATCTAGCTGCTGGCGAGATGGTTGAGTGTAAAGAGGAGAGAGGCCCGAATTCCTGCTGCCTTGCTCAGCGCTAACAGGTGATGATGGGGTGGAGGAAGGGGGGGGGAGCAGAGACTTCTCCACGCCGCATCACTTTGAGCAGCCTATGGGAGGTGACAAGGGGCTTATTGACTTGTCAGACTCGAGGGGCACTCGGTGGCTAAACTCGACATCTCCATCGCTCCTGCCGCTAAACTGGACTGCGCTAGCATGCGTGACTCCGTCGGGTGACGTAACCTCTTCACACCGATAACCTTTGCATGTTCGAAAGCCTTTACCGAGTAGGCCGACCACTTTACGCAGATACACTCCGGAGAATGCGCCGCCTCGGATTCCCGGCCTCCGGTCCCTCCCTCCCTCCCTCTCTCCCTCCCTCCCTCCCTCCCTCTCTCCCTGCCGGCTGATGCTCAATAACAGCCTAACATTGTGGAGATTGATCCAATGTACGCCATTTTTGTTTATCCTTGAAAGTATGTGACAGAAGGATGCACGTTGCACGTTTAACAGTCTGCAGTACCTGCAAGAGGACAACCTTGACCGTCACCCCACTTGATAATATAGATAATATATGCTCGACAGAACAGAAGTCCCACTCAGGTTATTTACCAATATATCTCCTAACTCAGTTTCGGTATAAAGTAGGCAATGATTTGGTTTGTGTGTATTAAAAGGTTTGGTGTGTTTACTGTAACGTTAAGGTGGGCCAGAGGAACATCTTCCACTACTTTCCTTCCAGTGACGACCAAGACAATGGCCCGTATCCTAGAAATGGAACACAAAGTGGCATGGTAAAATGGACACCGTCCAGTCTTTCAATCAAACATTACTGTTTGGAGGATTCATTACCATATTAATTCTATATATTTTAGGATGTCAGAAGGTGTGCTTTCAACATGTACCCATTTCCTATAATACTAATACCAAAAGCAAGCAAAGATGCTTGCTTTTGCATGTCTTCCCTAATGCTAATATATTAGTGGAGGAGATAAGAAGGCTCAGTGGTGAATAACGTTGATGAACAACAAGTTCCTTTCTTTGAGGCTGACTCAAAGTTAGGGCCGACCGCCAAGACCAGTTGAAGGGTACTCATTGGACAGTGGTTGAACATCATCATGTCTGATTGGCTGGGCACTCATTTACTGTGGGGTTAAGGGGGCTCATGGGGTTAGCCTTGTTAGAGAGACACACGAGAGGGGATGGAGAGAGAGAGAAGGGAAGAGGAGAGGAAGTAGTAAATAGGTAGTCCACTGAGAATTGAGCGGAGGTCTAATGGAGCCTCATCACGTCCAGTCCTTCAGTACGTCAGGTGAAACAAGGTCCAACTGGGGGCCTAATGAAGACAGCTCAGCACCAAGTTGTCCAGAAACTGCCAAGCTAAAATGGTGCAGCAGACACCATTATTATCCATCTTCATGTACCACCGCATATTGCCCGGTCAAAGTTGCTAACAAGAAGAAAGGTACATCCAACTTTGAGGCAGAGTCCTCTGACCAGACCTCCCTGTGAGAAAGGTGGTTGTAACTCCATAGCACTCAACACTCAATATACTGTATTGTTTATATAGTATGTATGCATTTAATATTAATACTAATACAATTTAAAGCTGCTAACACACCTAGTTAATAATTTTCTCTCAATATTCCTACAACAATACGATAGGCATGCATGATCTTGACTCAAACAATTAATGACTGATGCTGACTCTAGTACTCTGTATACAATACTTTAATATTATGTGTACATGTCTACACAAGGCTTCTAAACAGTGTAGTGTATGACATGTATTTGCTCCCTAACAATGCATATTAGCTAATTCATTATCTTGTGTGTGTATGTTTCTCTCTGCCCTCAGAACACCCCTGGCTACATGGACCATCATAGTAGCAATGTTAGAAGGAATACGTTTTCAGTGCCTACATTTATGTTGTGATAGCAAGATGGTGAGTTTTGTCTGTTTTTGTGATTGGTTGGTCTGACCAGAGCATAGCAATACAACGTTCTCATTGGCTGAGCTGATAATTCACAACAGGGTGTAATAAAGTAAGCACTGTGTATTTGTCATCCCGTTTTCTAGCGTAGCACCATCATTTGAATAGAGATTAGAAAGTAAGAAGAGAAGAATTTCCCCGATCCTATAAATAATGCACAATCATGACATCGCTAAACTGAGTTATTAAATATGCATATGCGCATTGGGATACAGCGTTACGACCGTTTTAGAAAACACTGTCGTTTAATCGTCAGGAAGAAGAAAACTAGACACACTTGTTTATTTGTTTGTCAAACAGTTATTGGTTAAAAAAACATAATAATAATAATTTGGTTTGAGAAATAGTACATTCATGAAGCCCCGACCATCCATCCCATCCCAGCCCAGCAGCGATGCCCCAGGACCCTGCCTCTGGGTGGGCCCTCACTGGGACCTGCCCTGTCGGCTCTACAGTAAGTGCTCTGTCACGAGTCCGCCGAAGGCTACGGCATATGCCACAAAATCCCTGGTGGGTCCAGGGTAAATAAAGGGTTTGCTAATGGAGGCATATCTCCCAGTCTGTCTGCAGTCTATCTGTTTGTCTGCCTGTCTGCCCTACCTGGCTGTATCTCTGTCTGCCTGTCTATGTACAGTATCTGTCTGTCTATGTATCTGTCTGCCTGTGTGTCTGTCTGTCTCTCTGCGACCGTTGAGTGGCCCTCTACTGTATCATGGAGAATGGAGAGTTGTCAGGGCTGATGAATGATTCTGTGTTGGCTAATTTGTGTTTGGACACAAATACCATCATATCCCTTCTCTATGTTTCACAGAATACACATGTTTCTTTTCATAATTACATGTAGTGTATGGTGCTTACAGCGCTAGCTTTATATTTAAAACCCTCCAGCACTTTGTGAAGTAAACACAGCTAGAGGCACGCAGGGCCTGACTGCAAGCATTATGTTCACTGTGTTTATTTATTTGCATTGACTTTGTTTGTCGTGATCGCATGCAGCAATGTTCCCTTCTAACAAACATATGGCCGTGTATCATCGGCTGGACCCAGAGAAACATAGACTTACCCATAGAAACCTGCACACATACAGGACTTATAAAGAGAGCAAATTATAGGAAAAAAATGAATGGGTCTGTCTTCCCTGACATTGGCCATTGCCACAGTGTGTGCATGCCATTCTGTGGGCATCTCCCATAATTACAGGGCTTTGTAGGTTTGTACAGGAACACTGGGGCTAGATAAAGCCATCATTACACACACACACACACATTGTCAGCGCACTGCCCCAGCTCGGGGTACAATGCAATCTCTACCACTGTGTTATCTTTCCTTTACAAGTCTATAATTAGTTCCCCCCTTGTTACGAAGTGGGCATACGTTTCATGGAAGAATGAAAGGAGAAGGATTACTCCCGAACTCTAACCCCGTCCTACTTCTCGGAGACAGTTTGAAAAGGGGGCTGGGGTAGATAAGAGAGACTTTATACTACGTCTTGGTATCAAACACGTAGGAGAGTGCAGAGCAGCGCTGGAATGAGACGCCCAGAGGCTTATGTCTTCAAATCACAGCTTTCCCAAGCATATTGTCTCTGCCTTGTAACAGTGAGGCTGCTGGGGGAGAGGAATTAGTCCTGACATGGAGTAGGTGTGGCTGCGTCTTCATATATTCCTGCATTTGTCTGTGTACGTGTGTGTGTGTTTGTATATGTGTCTGTGTGCATGTCTGTGTGTGAACATTGTGTGTGTGTGTGTGTGTGTGTGTGTGTCTGTGTGCCTGTCAGTGTGTGTGTGTGTGTGTGTGATGCACGTTGCAGTGTGTATAGTGACCGTGACTTCAGGCCATTTCACACAATATGAACCCTCCTCATTAGAGGCTGCTGTGCAATATGCTGTGATTTGTTTCCTCCGTCCTGCTGGTGTCTAGCGTGTTGATAAAAAATCAAACATACAGGTGGGCAGATACACAGTAATTGCATGTGAGAGATGAGAGCCGACTAATTATCCTTATAGAGGGCAACATTTATTGCAACTTCGAATGCGCAGTCGCAGCTTAGATTGGCTGTGGGAAATAAGGATAGCAATCTGTGTTTGTTCATGTCTTGTCCTTGGAAAGCCAGGCCCACACGATATACGTAAGGCTTCGACAGCAGCCGTATGATGAAGGTAGCTAACATATGGAATGTATTCAGTCCCTTGCTAAAGGCAAAGGCAGGACAGAAAGATGGGGGGGGGGGGGGGG
>OOFB01036981.1:24685-44052 GCA_900323305.1 Trachyrincus murrayi
CATCGTCCTCCTCCTCCTCCTTCTCCTCATCATCATCATCATCATCATCACCACCACCACCACCACCATCATCATCACCACCACCACCACCATCTTCATCATCATCATCATCATCATCATCATCACCACCATCATCATCATCATCATCCTCCTCCTCCTTCTCATCATCATCATCATCTTCCTCCTTCATTATCACAGCTCAAACCAGCAGATCACTTGAATAATGAAGCAGAGTAAATCAGCTTTGACAGTCCTGAACATTTAGCACCTTGTACACACGCTAACACACTGAACACAAGTAGGGGGCAGAAGCATGAGTGGACGGAGCTGAAAGAGGACGGGTGACGGACGTACTACGGGTGTGGGTGGTGCGAGGTTGATGTAAGGTCTGAAGAGGGTGGGTGTGTGTGTGTGTGTGTGTGTGTGTGTGGCCGGAAGGGTTGCGGAGGTACGAGGGTGTGCTACGCGGGTGCCTGATGGAACACGGCTCTCATTTGTCGTTCCTCCATCCTGCGAGTCAGCAGTACGGCGTCTGCATCTGCATCACAACACCAGCGGGGGCGAGGAGGGGAAGAGGGGGAAAAAACTGGGGCATCAGCAGCTCTTGACACGCGTACAAGGTACTTTCACTCTGCATACCACCGGGCCCTCCCCTGTTACAATCAATACAGGCCTACACTTTATGAGACAAGGAGTTAACTTGTTCAATTATGCCACAGACAGCTCTATTCTTTTGTAACAAGTAATCTGGCTGGTGAAATCAATACTGACAGGCTCACAGCACGCTGGCTAATTTCATATTACCTCCAGCCAATGGGCAGCCGGCGCTTAATGGAGCTGGAGTTCCACTTCATTTTCAGGAAGGAGGGGGGATCAATAGGAGCACTGGCACACACCCACACAGACATGCACACACAGACATGCACACACACACACACACACAACACTCCTGTGCATGTGCAGGGACAAGCGAAAAAAAGGTACATTCCCTGGAGAAGCCATGAACACACACACACACACACAAACCCGTGACCCATACACACAAAATCTACGCAAACACACAAAAACACATGCACTTACAAACACCATCCCACACACACGCACACTCACACACACGCGCACACACACACACACACACATACACACACAGACAGAGACACACAGAGGCAGAGGTACAGTGTGTGCAGTCCCTAGGGCCAGTAGATGGAGTGTTTGTATTTTTTGGGAGAGGGGGAATCAGGGACACAGCCTCCAAATATAAATCACACTTCTAATTACCAGCAAATAGATAATCATCTTTTAAGTGGTCCAAAATTGTGAACCATTCATATTCACACATAGACATTCATCATACACACACACATTCATCTCACACACACACACACACACACAAACACATTCATCACGCGCACACACACACACACACACATTCATCGCACACATTCATCGCACACACACACACACACACACACACTTCTTCACAAGGTCACGCTGAGAATCAGGGGTTGACAACTACAGAGGACAGAAGGAGGTGAAGGAGGAGCGAGAAAAACAGAAGTTAGGATAACCTTCAGATGAGGGATCAAGTCTTTGACCTCGGCAGCTAATTACAAATTAAACTCTGTATCTTCTTTTGTATAAAATATCTCTTGCTCTCTCTTTTTCCCCATTATTGTTATCTGTGTAGGATTAGCAGGGGACTAAGGAGATGATGTTGTCTAAGCCGATGTCAACTGTACAATTACCCGCTCATCCATTCCTCTCTGAGAAACATAAGACAACGGAGATTAAGATAAGTTGTCTCAGGAAGAATGGGCGCTGAGTCGAGCCTTTGACAATTAAAAGAAAATAACACACCGCACAGGACGTCAATAGCATCCAGTAAACAAACTAAATACTCATTAGACCTAATGCTAACATTGCCATTTTTCATAACTTCCCATTATTCAATTTGGATATATTGCACTCATTAATAATGTTTACAGGGTTAGCCGACAAAGCACTGTGACAGCTGCATCATTTAGCCCCATGTAAACGGCACGGAGAGAAGGGACGGCTGACTGTGAACTGCAGTCTTGTTAGATCCCCATTAAATGCATTTTAATCTAAATAACCCGCAATGTGCTTTATTGTTCTGCTTTCATTCTGCACGGCTCTGGAGCACTTCCACTCCCAGTTATTAAGTAGATAGGCACTGTGGACCCGCTGGAGCCGGGAGTGGATATAGCCTCAGCGGTCCTCTACGTATTAAACAGCTATATTAACACGGCAGGGGACTTACGTCTGTAACTAGCCCCTCAGTTGAGCTGGGGAAATTATTTGCCGTTCGATTCGGCTAATTATTAAAAGATCAGTGAAAAGTGACAGCCATGTGGGAACTCAAACCTGGCACCTTTCAGTATTCATACGTCGTCAGAAGGTTATATACAAAGACCAATCTGTACCCAAAAAAACATGACAAAAAGGGAATGTCCATGCGATGTTATTCTATTCTCCCAATGGAAGTACCACATTATTAATACAATGGCTGCTGTTATGAGGGGCTGGAGGGCTACTGCCACAAAATTGATCATCTTGGGTGTCCTTGAGGCCCTCTTTCATACGAAACAGACCCCAGGTCTCAGTTTATGCTTCAAAAACATTAAAAGTGGCATTCATTTGTCATGATTATGTTGCTAAACAAAATGTATATATGAAATGAACCTTTGGGATGGACTTTTTGGCAAACTTCTGGGTTGCTAAAAATCTGTTTTTATTAAAAGAACATCATCAAAAAGTTACATAAAATAACAGCTCAGATAACTACACAACGCAAAGACAATGATTCAAACAACATGCAAGCTCCGTGGTTTCAGCGATAGCAGCATCCATAGTAACCACCATAACAACGATAGAAAACGTTGCATTTAAACAATTTTCTGGTGAGACCTGAAAGAATATTAGTAATAACTAAAACTAAATATCATATTGTGGCAGTTTCCCCTGCCACATGCCAGCTACAATGGCTTTCAGGGCTTCTCTACTGGCAGGGCACAGGCAGATGATGGTTAAACCGGTTTATTGTAGAGTTTGAGATAGTTTGAACAGGCAGAGCAGCTAACATGCTAACGCTCCTCCTGAGTGTGTGTGGTGGTGACCTGTGGGTGTGCAGCCTTACCCAGCAGCTCCAGAGTCCAATCAGTCTGACTCGGACCAGGTGAGGCTGCTTAAACCAGCCACCAACCACACACACTCCACACATATACGTTCACTGAACGAAGATTGTGAAAATAAAATACACATATCTCGCAAGAAATGTTATCAAAACGCATTTTAATGCCGAAACTATCTTAAAATGTTGCATTTTCCACTGTGAATAAAAGGAATGTCCGCCATCTTGTTTTGTTTTCACAGACAGAAACCTGACAGTCACGTGACGTGGATGAGGGCCAATAGAAAAGAATGGGCCGAATAAAATGAAGGCAACTCACAATTTTAGAGCCGTTATTGTGAAACTAATACGTTTTACGCTGTGGACCAACGTAACTGTTACACATTTTGATGTGAGACCGGGTTGTCGACGTGGGCATGAGATTCACCAAAAGAGAGAAACACTGAAACACGAGACGAGACACAGAAAATAAGAGCTGGAGATTGAAGTCCCCAAGCTCACGCCCATGCTTATAGCTTCCATTAAGTGATTAGCTTCCCATTTCTTCCCCATCAGTGCAGTGACCTGAATTTTGGACAGCTCAGCTCTGGCCAGCCAGGGCCAAGCACGGTGAGAGAGTGAGTGAGGAGGGGTGTGGGGGGGTAATTCATTTGGGAAGGAGGCGGGAACATAAATCACCGGCAGCGGGGGTAAGGCGAGTGAGGGGGGGGGATTCATAAAGTTGTTGCGCTCGGTTAGCCCACTTGTGGACACTGTGATGAATTCATAAGCTGCATTGCCAAGGCAAACTACTTCATTATGCCAAGGCCCAGCGGTCATTAATCTCCCCGGGAGGCCAGCATCCGCAGGGATCGCCAGACTAGAGAATTTATTCAGGCCCCGGAGGTGCCCATTTCATTAGCCATTCAATCTGTTCACTCTTCCTTCCCCTTCTCTCTTCATCTCATCTCTCTCTCGCTCTGTCTACATCTATTCCACTCTTCCCTCTCTCTTTTTCTCCCTTCGCTGTCTGTTCTGTGATATTTATCTCAAAAGGATTATGCCTCCCATTCACTCCCTGTCTCTTACCCTCTTTTGATCTCTTATAGTCGTACATTAAGACTTCATTGCCTCTTAAATGCGCTGTGGTTGGATTACCCTGAGATCGGCTCCATCTTGTTTGTGTGTTTGTTTGTTTGTTTACACACGCTGAGGTGTGCAACAGATTTGCAGATACTAGTAATTCCACCTTACAACCACAGAGCGTCCTTAGTTCTCTGTCTCTCAGGTGTTGTATGAGTATGTAAATAGCAGCAGCAGCTATCACGTTTTGTGAATGGAAACGTCTGTCGCTGATTCGTTCTGATTGGTTCCTTTGTCAGCACATCTCGTTACGATAGTTCTTATTGGGTGACGAACTGCAAGGTTAACCAGTTCCAATAAAAAAATAATATATATATATACTGTATATATACATATATAATTTCGATATAATATATCAATATATACAATATAGACATACTTCTACATTTCTTTACATAATTGTTTTCATTGAAAATAGTTGGATGCCGTCCGTCAAACAGCATCCGTCAAGCGGTGCTGTCATGACTGGTGGAAATGCTGCTTCTCCAACATGATATAAGAAAGCTTTGCCCAAGGTTTACTTTATTAATGTTTCATCCCTCCTCTCCACACACAGAAGAAGAAGAAGAAGAAGAAGAGGAGGGAAAACACACCCGTGGTGTATTACTGTGATCCAAAACATCCAGGCAGCCAGCAAGAGACACACAGCAGAGTGCAGCAGCAGAAGCCCCAGTATCTCCCTTGTTTGAAGTCCCTAATACCGTTCTGTCGGCCAGTCGGGCCCTCCAGTCTGTTATCATACCATCAGCCTGCGTGTGTGTGTGTGTGTGTGTGTAAAAACCCTCCACTCGGTCTCCATTTCTTCTGAGTTTTCCGTCTCCCTCTAGGATATAACCTTATATGTGTGGAATAATTTCATCAACTATTCTTTCTCCCGATGGACCCTTTCCACTTTAAACACTTAACGGCTAAATAAATAATGATGGCTCCCTCTCGGTATACGTGTACATACGTGTATTTGTGTGAGTGTGTATGTACATATGCCTGTGTGTGTGTTTTAGTGTGTGTGTTTCAAACGGCACCAGCCAATAGCAACCCAGGTCCCACAGCAGCAAGAGTCCTTAAAGCGGATAATTTGCTTCCGTTTGGGGGGGGGGCGGTGTGGGGGGGGGGCGCGTTGCAGCCGTTTGAGCGGGAAGATTATGGGCCTTTAACAGCAGCCAGGCCTGAAATGTGACTCTGGGGCTCCACGGCTGTCACCGAGGAGGGAGGACTCCTCTGAGAGACGGAGGGAAGGAGGGATGCAGGGAGAGAGAGGGAGAGAAGAGGTGAGAAAGAGAGAGAGGGAGGGAGAGCGAGAGAGAGAGAGAGAGAAGAGGTGAGAAAGAGAGAGGGAGGGAGAAGGAGAGAGAGGGAGGGAAAGGGAGAGAGAGAGAGAGAAGAGGTGAGAGAGAGAGAGAGGGAGGAGAGAGAGAGCGAGAGACAGAGAGGCAGTGCAAGAGATAGAGGAGGCCTTTGGGACTAATGGAGGGGGAAGAAAGACAACTTTGAGAGAGAGAGAGTAGATAGATAGGTATCTAGATAGACACATAGACAGATATACAGACATATTTACATATATATCTCACATATATTCTGTAGCGTTATTAAATGAGCATGTGACAGCGTGTTCAGTTTCTAAGGGGAGCCCAGCTGTACACGGCAGTCACAGCATGGAGGCAGCCAATCAAAATAACACAGCTAGTGTTCAGCATCGTGTTTGGAGCTCCAACATAGAATCACTCGCACGTTGGCTTTCTTTTCAACTGGTCCTACATCGACGCGAAACAAAGCCGGGGCATGTTCCCGTTTGAATCCGCCGACCCCTCGTAGTCATTGTTTCGTGTGTGCATTCACCACATCCACACCCGCACCAGCCACTGCCAGCACCCTCTACCATATGGTGAGACGCACGCGGGGCTGATCTATCGCTCCGTCTCCCCGCGCTAAGGAGAGGTCAGAGGCATCAAATCCTCCCAAAATGACACGGGAACATCAATACACGGTCCCCGGGCCCACGGCGGTGACAGTAAAAGCCGTATTGATTTCTGCCCGGATGGAGGGTACTGTTGGGAGTCGTTCAAACAGACACGCTGATGTGGGCCTGACTGACGGTGAGTGATGCCACTCGCAGCGCCGAGTCTGAATCTGAATCTGAATCTGAATCTGAATCAGTGCGTGGATGGAGATCGCCATGGAGATGAGGTCCAGAGAGTGGTGGAATAAGAAAACGAGAGAGAGATATAAACAGAAAGAGAGGTGAGATAGAGAGGGGATTTGAGATGTATATAGAGAGACAGATAGAGAGACAGACGGATACATTACATTTTCCCTTTTCAACTTTCACTAATCATAATTAATCAAAAAAATATGCAGCACATATGAAACCAAAGTAGCATATGGGTATGAACCATGCACACACACACACGCGCGCGCGCACACACACACAGAGACATCTTCCTTTGGGCTAGCTGGAGGTGCTGGGAAGGCCATGTATCTTGATGGCACTGATGATGCTTCCTGCAGACCTCAGGGCTCTGAAGGTTAACCCCCCTGCCATGTGATGTCTGCTGGCTCAGTTCAGGCCTGATGGATTGGCTAAAAGTGGCCCATGGGTCCTTTAGCAGTTTAGCCAGGATAGCTCTGCACATTCATGCTCTACTGGGAATAGAGGGTCAGAGGCTTTGGAAGCTAACTATGCTAGGGTAAATAGTGTAAAGGCGTAAGTAAAAAGCATGCAATTCAATTTCGTAGAATAATTCTAAATAAACATGTTATATCTGTGTGTGTGTGTGTGTGTGTGTAATGTGGCTTATTGTTTCAGACTAAAATGTCCACCAAATCCCAAAGCCTCGTATTAATTCTCTATAGGGAAGAGGAAAGGTTACTCGGGACCAAATCTTTCATCAGCACCCTTATCTACGTTTGGGGAGCGAAGAACAACAGGAGCTTTGTGTGTGCACATGTGTGTCAACATGACTAAGCCTGCATGTATTTGCTTTCATCTCTGCGTGTGTTTGTTTTTGTGGAAAGTGTATTAAAGTGGTTGTGTATGAGTGTATGTGTTTTCCCAAGTGAAAAGAAAATATGATACAAATATATTTCATATTTCATCACAAGATATTTTAGTACAATTAAGTGTGCCGGTGATAAGTGTATTTTGAATGCATTTACATTGACCTAAATTGGAACCATTTAATATATTTAATATATTGATCATATAGTGTACTTAAAAATGTTCTTCCAAGTATACTGTAAATAGTGTAAAAGTGTACTAGTAATGAATGTATACATTTAAAAGAATTTAAATTCACTGAAAGCATATTCTTATTAGGTGTTATTAGTGTAGTTAAATAATATGTAAACTGTACTTACAGTGTACTCTAAATTTTGAGTATAGAAGTACAATATAATATAATTAATATAATAATACATTTGGAATATATTTACATATTTAACAGAAAAACACCTCTTATACTTTAAGTATGCTTAATATACTTAAATATACACAAAGTATTTTAAGTGTAATTTAAATATATTTGTCTTTCGCTTGGGTTCACGTGTAGTAATGATAATATAGTTATATTTTATGTTGGTAAATCAAGGAACAAAGTCAATATATAACAAAATATCTATATATGTGAAGCTCTTTTCTCCTGAAAGAAAAGAAAAGAAAAACAAGCTATTAAAAAATAATATGAGTAGTAAACACGATATTTTTCCACACTGTTACACCTGCACATATGTTACTGCATCCGGCTATGGAATATCATTCCACTTGATGTATTTTTACTGCGCAATGATACGTTTGGATCCAATCTAATTTAATACATCACAAAATATTTATGCATACACATTAAGAATTTTAATTTACAAAAGTCCAACATAAATATATTTTAACGCTTTTTCCAATTGACTGCTCGTGTCACCCTTCATACATAAATTGTGGCTAGTCAATATGCAGCCGATGTAGGAACTGATGTAATCTATTGCAAGAAATCAATAGTGTGTATTAAATATATCTCAACGACAGGTCTGACTAATGGACCGAAAACAAGGCGGGGAATATAAAGCTTATTCACAATAAAACCTTTGCAATGTTTATAGCCTGCATTTTTTCAATGCAGTAAAAGGAGATAAACAAATATACACAATTTAGTTGTTTTGATGTATCTTAGTGTTTGAGGGGAAAATAAATGTGTATGGACATTTAACTAAAGAAAAATAATAGTCCAATAATAAACCACAAAACAACTTACAGGTACCTTTATTTGTTCTTATTACATGAATAACATGTAGGTATTAATTATATTACATGTATATTTTCTAACTTTGCCTATCGTAGTATTATCATTACGGTAGGATACTGTAATGAGTCTGCTATTATCTAAACTTGGATCCAGAAGTTCGACAACGTTATAGCGCCTGGGCCGGAAACCAGGAAGTGTGAGGGGCGGAGTTACGCAGTGCTTCCTGTTTTGTTGCGGATATATTCTTCCAACTCATTCGCGAGTGCAAGATGGTTTCAGGTTTCAGAAGACGATTTTAACAAATGTATTTCTACAGTGGCCTGTCTATTACACAGGTTTGATTTTAAACCTTTTCAGATACTTTGTCTAAGGACGCTGGTGTCAGGACAGAACGTTTTAGCTTGTCTTCCCACCGGCTACGGGAAAAGTTTAGTTTAGTTTATCAGTCCTCTTCTGGATCCCAGATGAATGGTCAGCCATATCACCGGTTCCGCCGGTCAGGTTGTTTCCAGTCGAGACCCAGTAGAGACCCAGTCGAGACCCAGTAGAGACCCAGTAGAGACCAGTAGCGACCCAGTAGAGACCAGAAGAGACCCAGTAGAGACCCAGTTGAGACCCATTCCATGTAACGCGCGTCTACAGATCCCCGCCCCCAGAAACATGTTTGGTCAAAATAAATGTGAAGCGAAAGAAAATGAAGCGCCCCGTCCACCCAGATTTGAGCTAGTCTGCCATCGGACTTTAGATTTAAAATATCTAAACGTCTGATTTGTGGGACTAGCTATTATCAAACAAGACGGACCTCAATGTGTTGGTCTTGGGGTTGGACCCTGTAATCAGGACATGAGGAAACATAAAAGAGAGTGTTGTTAGCTCTGGAGCTCAGACTAAATCAGACATACGTGTCTGTCAGTCGGCACGGCTGAACTCCAGCCGTTTGATCGCTTCTGTTCTTAAGTGGCCTTAAGAACCACACACTCCGACACGCCACACACTAAACCACCCCGGGAAACAAAGCCAGGGAATTAGCAAACAATGTGTGTGCTGTATGTGTGTGTGTGTGTGTGTGTGTACGTGTGTGTGTACATATGCATTTGTATTTATGCATATATCAATTTGTGTGTGTGTGTGTTCATGTGATTGTGCGTGTGTGTGTGTGTGTGTGGGGGGGGGGGTTACAGGGGTACCTGTTGGTAAAAGGCAGAATTAGACAAAAGACCGAGAAATGCAAAATCAAGATGAGAGACGAAACGGGGGAGGAAGGTAGAGACGCTCTGAAGGGGAACAGAGAACCCGAAAACGCAAAGTGAATATTTTTTGGCCCAGACTAAATCACCTGGCGCTCGCTCGCGTACGCATAGCGGTCAAAGCCGAGGCGGGAACCGAACGCACGTGAGATTCCGTGCACTTGAACCTGGCTATATGTTGCTTCTGAGCACGTAAAGGTGTGTGTGTGTGTGTGTGTGTGTGTGTGTGATGGGGGAGAGGGGAGGGGGGGGGGAGAGAGACAAGCCATTAGAGATGGTTCAGGTAAACAGAATAGGACTCCGTCAGGAACAAGCGCCATGGAATGATGATGGGGGTGAGGGTGAGGGTGGGGGAGAGAGAGGGAAGGGGGCTGGGTGGGGGGGAGGGCTTCTTCTGCCTCTTTGAAGTGACTGGGAGTACTCCCCCGGCACCTTCCCAGATATTTATTTGAATAATGTGCAAATGCACACCCGGGCGAGCTGAGAGAGAGAGAGAGAGAGAGAGAGAGAGAGAGAGAGAGAGAGAGGATGTGAGAGGCACAGAGAGATAGACAGGATGTGAGAGAGACAGAGAGATAGACAGGAGGAGAGAGAGGATGTGAGAGAGACAGAGAGATAGACAGGAGGAGAGAGAGACAGAGAGATAGACAGGAGGAGAGAGAGGATGTGAGAGAGACAGAGAGATAGACAGGAAGAGAGAGAGGATGTGAGAGAAATATGAAGAGAAGGTGATGGATAGATGGTGGAATGTAATGGCAGCTTGGAGATAGACAGACAGTGAAAGGCAGAGAAGGGCAAGAGATTTAAAATGGGAGACAGATATAAGTAACAGAGTGATCGGGAGAATAAGAAGCGAAGGAATTAGAGAAAGGAGATCTGAGAGGGAAAAAGACAGATGAAAAGAGATACGATGTGGAGAAAGAATATCGGCTTTGCTAAAAAAATATATATTTTGACACTTTAAACGTAAGTCAGTTTTGTGGGCAGTAAATAAAGGAGGCGGAATCAATAGCAGTCAGAGATAAGGAGATAAAACAGCTAAATATGAAATACCGCCATACAAAATGGTATGGATTTCCAATGGGGGGCCTTGTGACACAAGCTGCTTTGAAATGCAAATAGCAATTTTCCACATTGTCCTTCTCAGGCCTGGTCACCTATCGATCGGCTAAAACAAACTCTATTGATCATTGAATATTTAATGGGGATAATTAAATCTTTCGCCGAGGTACTTACACCCCATTTCCAGTTTTCAACGGCTTACTCAGGAGACCTGCCATTGACTCCCTAATGCTTCAGGAGAGGCTCTCTGAGAAATCGGCTGCTGCTAATTGCAATGAAACTGGATATTGAGTTGATATCGCAGGGCCGCTTCATAGCGGTCCACAGCGCTTCCGACGGGCCGAACGCAACATTTCACCCGTTTGATCTGAAAACAATCCAAAAAGAAGAAAAAATCTGCCGGTTCAAACATTCAAGTTCAGGTGAGCGATTCTTAAAGTGAACGTTCAAATTGTTCTTAAATGTAAATTGGTGAACGCGAATACGATCTGGAGCCAAACGACGACGTGACCGAATCGGCTCGTGAGAAACAGGGGGTTGAGGCTTCCCTTCCAGAAAGGTCCAAATTGAATTCAGAAGTGAGCGGTGGAGTGGAGGGGGGCGTAGTGCCCACACTGTCTACTCTACGTCTCCATCATCACCACCGCCGCAGATCATCTATCAAGACCCAGGAGCCCGGTCTGTCCTCTGGAGGAGCCGCCTGCTCCTCATTGATTAGGCCACAAAAAAAATGAAAGAGCGGGATGAATAACATAATTTATGACGTTAAGAAACTGGCAAACAGGAAAAGGTTGCTGTAAGGATAGCAGTAGAGGGCAGCTCTTAGCGTACGGCCAACTGTTAAACAAAGTGCCAATCAATAGCGGCTTTATTAGTGGCTACAATCAATGTAGCGGTGAGGGAGCGGGCCAATTAAGACTATTGATCGGTGGATGGGGGGGGGGAGAAGATGCAGAGAGCGGGGGGAGAGAGAGAAGGGGACCAGAGTGGAGGTGAAGCAGACTATTAATGTACTTTTTGTACCTTATTCTTCGTTCTTACATGGCCAGAATAGCAGAGTAGCAGGGGAGGGTGAACGGGGAGAGAGGAGAGGAGCCAGGATTCCTCCCCCCCCTTCTCCCCCAGCAAGTGTATCTTTCTCTGGGGGAGGTCTGGTACTGAGGACACCCCCCTCCCCCCTCCTCACCTCCCCCCATCCGGACACAAAGCAGAAGACACAGCCTTTCTCCTGGGAGGCAGAGGAAGCGTGTGGTGGGGATAGGGGGTCAGGCAGGGGAGAGGCTTGCCCTGGTGTCCCTCTCGCTCTACCCCCCCCACCCCCTCACCCCCACCCAACTCATCTCCTGGCGCCGGGTCGGTCGGTGGGGGAGGTAGATGGGGGGTGGGGGAGGCAGGTGGGGGAGGTAGGTGGGGAGCTGCACTGGGAACACGGCGTAGGTCCTCTTCTCATCGCCAGTTCAGAATAGTAATGAGGTCAGCGCCCCGCACGCGCCACTCCCCGGGAGACGCTCTTGGTGTGTGTGTGTGTGTGTGTGTGTGTGTGTGTTTTGAAGTGGTAGAGGTCAGAGCATACGGTAGCCAAGGTTCCGGACCTCAAAGTGAAATGTAAACAGGGCGGGGCTAAACCGGGATGATGCCATCCAGTCGTAGCTGTGGCTGCCCCTCCTTCACCACACGCTGGGGAGGTAACTCTTACCTGTAAGTATAATATATAACATGTATAATATATAACATGTATAATATATAACATGTAGGCGTGTGTGGGAAACACACCTGACAGCAATAGGGGAGTGGCTTAATGACAAATCCTGGAGAAAAAAATACTGATCTTTATCATTAAGACGTCCACAGCTCAGCGGTTCAGAAGAATCAAGTCACACTTTCTGGTGGGGAGGGGGGAGGGACAGGGGGGGGTGGGGGGAGGGATGAGACCTCTGCAAGCGTTTCAAACCGAACAGTTGTATGTGATTGGGTGTCCGGTTCTCAAGGAGATAGGGTCAAGATGACATCTGCTTCGTGTCACATGAAGCAGGAACACGGACCCCTGCATCCTGGAGGAAACCTCTTCAAACCCCTGTGTCGACAGCTTCAGGGTCCGCTTATGTGTGTGTGTGTGTGTGTGTGTGTGTGTGTGTGTGTGTGTGTGTTTGTTTTGGAGCTGTGTGAAGGGGTGTGTACAGGATAAGTTAGAGTTGAGGGTGAGAGAGAGAGACATAGTGGTTAATAAAGCTCATTGCCACGATGTCTGTACAAACCTTGATGATGTCACACCAGGCTCCATAATCACATGTGTACTAAATAGGACTACAATTGTCTTTCACATGTAGTCTAGATACACATACATGTTTCATTTTAAATGAATGGAAAAAGACATCCACAAATATGTATTCACTAAAAAGTGTAATTTTGCAAGTCATGTAAAGAACATCTAACTGTAGCATGTATGTATTTCCGGACTGTTTAATCTCACCACATACAAATCACCAGACCCATGCGGACACCGTTGCATTTGTGTGTGCAGGTTTAGATTTACAAAATAATCATTTTAGGGTGCATTATCTCCAGCCACTCAGATGTGTTGTTGACTTCGTGATTGAATCATGATAGAATTGAAGATCATTGGAAGCACAAATATGGAGCAGCCGAAGCTTTAATTGCATAACAGATGATACCCACACTCCATACTCACTCCATACAGTGTAATGTCAGCACTTAAACAACTTGAAACCAATTGATCACTTAGGATAAGTAACCAATTTTCAATTGCGCTGTATAATTGACAATTATACAAGGCAAGCCATGGCAGATACAGACCCAACAGACAGATACAAAACATGAATGAAGGGAAGATTAGAATCCACAAAAAGGCAATAGAACAAACTAGAATTGGACAGAGAGGGGTCGAGAGTGACTGTGGGGTCACTACCAACAGGGTCGGGTTGAGGGAGTCCTGGACGGACCCGAGCGAGGCAATACCCAAAGCCAGGCATCAGTAAGCAGATTAAGGGGCTACTAGTACCGTGGGGGTGTGCCCTGTCTGCATTCACACCCACCGCGGGTCAAGGTCAAACACACACTACTACACCCACCATAAACACCAATAAACACACCATAAACACCAACAAACCCACCATAAACACCAACAAACCCACCATAAACACCAACAAACCCACCGTAAGCACATTAAGCACACAGGCAAACACTTGTACCCGCACACACACACACACACACACACACTCAACAGAACAGCAGCGGGAGGAATGTGGAGGAGCACATGAAGGGACTGGAGCCAACATGGCTCCCAGTCTGGTAAGTGGCACGTGGTTTCATGTCAAGGAGCAGACACAACATCATGTGATCGGCCATGCGGGGGCCTTCCGGTTCTTCCCCTTGTTGTCTGATGGATACGAGTGAAAGTTGAACACGGTGTTGATATCTGTGTCAGCCTGCCGGGGTAAGCCATCACAGCCTTCCTAAATCTGGAGGGGACTCTTTTTTCTCTTTTTTTTTCCCAGTGCCAATGTAAAACAGTTGCTTGACTCTGTCAGTGATGTGTACTTAAATGTCAAGCTGCGCTATTTTTTTCTTCTTCCAACAGCAGTTTGCCTCAAAGTACTGCTGTATATTTACCCCCTAACACCTTGGGGTGACATGGCTGGCTTTGACATTTGGAATTTCGACTTGCCAGCCAGGAGCTGTTTAATAACCTCCTCATGGATATGTTTTCCTGTGAGTAATGTAAACATAACGCCGGCTGAAGGACTTTCATTCACTGTATATATTTAAATACGCCGCTCGCCCAAAACTACTTCCCCACGTTCAACCCTCATTTGACATGTTTAACACTATAGTGTATATTGTACTAGAGGGAGAGAGAGAGAGAGAGAGAGAGAGAGAGAGAGAGAGAGAGAGAAAGAAAGACAAATCTTGAGATAATTAGACAGAATGTCAGCAATCTTCATATCACTTCCTCCAAATAGAAAACATCTTGAGGTAGGAAAACAAGTCTTCTGAGAGCAGGGACGTAGGATCTCAAGGGTCCTTCCCTGTTATTTAGAGGTGCCTACGCTCCTACTGAACAGGCCCTTCCAGAGATATGATCCGGGCCTGTGGTTTTCTCCAAAGTAAGCTTGACAATCTGCAAATCAGAAATTAGCTTTAACAAGCTAGGGCTGAAAGTAGAGGGATTTTAGTTTAGTTTTTTTGGAAATCTGATGATACATTGCCCACAAGGGCAAGGTCAGAGTTCATTCAGCAGCCATGTTCTAAGCCTGTTTACATTAACCAGCAACTAGGCCAATCAAGCGTATATGATTTCACCTTTTTCACATTAAGACGGACCTTTTGATGTTGGCAGCCATGTAACATCTGCTTTTGAGTTAGGTATATTTGAAGGAGCATGTTTAGGTCTTGGTCTTTTTTTTCTTCTAGATGTAGGTAGAATTGGAATTGTTAACAGTAGAGGAAAATTACTTTGAGGAGGGCTTGCCTTCAGTGCGTGTGATTTGAACGACTCAAAGAAAAAAAATGAAAGCAAAATAAAATTGCTATGTCGAAGATGCGATCCAACTGATGGAGCAGAAGGAATGTGCAGGAAAAGGCATAACATCACAACTGAGAAGAGGGAGAGAAGAGGCCGCTCTGCTTTCTATTAGCGTTGGGCTGTGCCAACTTTCTCCTGAGAACAGACGGTACCTGACTTCAAATCCCTCGCTTAAGAAAATAACTGGGAAATTTGAAACAATACAAGGGAACATTTCAGTAAGATATGAGGTCATAAAAAAGGATGATATATGAGGGCATTATTTGTATTTTTATTATGATTTTTGTTTTTGTTAAAGACAATAAAGCAATATTAGCAAAACAATATATATAAAACATGAATCATGCGTGAGAGTGTTTGGATCGGGGTGTTCCCCTTTCCCTTTCTCTATTCTACCAATAAACAATACAATGTGATAACTTTACAAGCCGCCTTGATGCTGGTCGTCAGGGACCCGTCTCTCAGGTACCAGGGACGATGTTAACAGAACTCTGAGTATGAGGAAATACAGTATGATGGGGACCCGGGGCCTGGTCCACCGTGCACCGTGGCTTGCGCAACAGACAAAGACAAATGGTGGACAGGAAGTGTTTATCCCCCCCCAACGCATCTGGATCCATTTGGGGGCCGATCGCAGCGGGACCCCCAGCGCCTGGGCAGCAAATAAGGAACAGAGGGCCCGGCAGATTGAACTGTCAATGGCAAAATTGCTATTCACATCCTATAGGGTGCTTTGGATAGAAGGCTCCCGACGCCTCAAACTGTACAGCTTACGCAGAGACCTGTCTGGTACCATTTAGCTCCGAGCCGGCACACGTACCTGCACATGAAAGCATTCGGGTCAACGTGCTCCGAGCTGCAGCGTAACCACAGCTAAGTGATGATGACTACCAATTGGTTTCCATGTGCTTTCTGTCCCCCGGACTGCAGTGGAAAAACTAAATAAGAGACATGCGTCCCATAATGGAAGGTAAATCGCTCGCTCGCTTGTGTTTCTTTCCCGTCGGTGGAACACAAGCCTAATTCACCTCACGACATGACCTTGCATTTTCCTCTCGGTGCTGCTGCCTTGACCTGTGGGATCAGAATCAAAGTGAACACGGCGAGCGCGGTCCTTTCGTTTAGGAAGACGTGCATGTTGGGGTGATTGGAGAGGGCCTCCGGACTTTCATCTGAACTTTCAACATGATGTTCAAGATAATGCAGAGGTTGTGTGTACAGTGACTCGACACTACACACACACACACACACGCACACACACATTTACCATGCTTTGACTTCACAGTCACAGTCTGAACTCGATGCCAGGAATTGGGCAGAAAGAAAGAAAGAAAAGACTCCATTACATTTAGTTTTCCCCCACAGCAAAGGAAATCTAACTGTCAGCTCGGTTAGGATTATTCCACCATGGTCGGCTTTCTTATACTTCCCCATCATAATCCCCCCCTTTCTCTCTCCCTCTCTCTCTCGCTCTCTCTCTCTCCCTCTCTCCCCCAGTCTCTCTCTCTCTCTCTCTCTCTCTCTCTCTCTCTCTCTCTCTCTCCCTTTCTCTCTCTCTCTCCCTCTCTCTCTCGCTCCTCCAAAAAATAACCTGCTGGTGAAGCCTTTCAAAACAATTTATGCAAACAAACATCAAGCACAGCTATTTGTATTGGCACCGCTCGGCCTTCTCAGTAAACCAGACTGAACCAGGACCAGATGGGCTCGGGCCTCGCTCTCCCGCTCCCCCTCTCTCTCTCTCCCTGTCTCTCTCTCTCCCTCTCTCACTGTGTATCTCTCTCTCTCTCTCTCTCTCTCTCTTTCTCTCTTTCTCTGTCTGTCTCTGTGCAGTTCAGCAGTAGTGGCAGCATGCAGGCAGACCCAGCACATGCAGCACTGTGTTCTTTTAATGAAGTGCTCCCTGATCTACGTGCCGCTACTCATCACATTAACACCTCCAGACGTTCACGTATGGTTTATCAGTGCGGTGGCGGCGGTGGCAGAATCCGAGGCAATTATCCCATGTGTCCCATTTTGATGTTAGTTTGGATTATTTTGCAATTTAATCCAAATATCCAACGTGCCCAGGGGGGAATTCCTCATGCACGCTCGCTATACAAAAGTTTGCTCACTACATTACATTTGGTCCACATTTAGACTATTTCCAATTATTATTTTAGTTGACCCTTTTATCTAAAGTGACTTCCTGTGCTTACTTATTTTAGATGATGTCATTAGGAGTCAGGGTTAGACATCCTGACATTACAGTACATTGAGTAGGTATGTGCAGGTAGGGCGTCAGGCATCTTGCTTCAGGAAGCCTGCAGGTAAGACTGCAGAATGTGCGGTTCGAACCCAGAACCTTTGGGCTGGAAGTCAAACACACTGATTCACCACTTGGCCAGCCTGCCACCCCCATGAAGACGGATTCACCCGAGAGAGACTCGGTAGTAGTGCCTTCGAGGATGAGAGTAGGCTGAACGGACGTAGAGCTATGTATAACAATAACTCATTGATGACACAAACTCGTCAGTGCTAACGACTTCTCAAGTCACAGCAGAGTAGCACTGGCTATTGTCACATTTTCTGTGTTTAACAACATTTGGACATACATGAGAGAGACGACAAGAGATGCCAGGCAATATGCGTAATGCGTACCATGTCCGCCTTGGTGCTGACAGCAGTGGCTAGGCTGCGGCCAGTCCTCTGAGTGACAGTAATACGAACCGTCTATCTCCCTCCGTACTGGAGATGATGACTGCAAGGCGGAGTCACTGGCGTGCCACGGCTGCTGGTGTTGCTAAAAAACCATGAAACAAAAAAGAATCAAATATAAAAAACCTGGGAAAAACCCCAATGCGACAATTTTAGAAAATCCATGTGCGCTAATGAGAAAATAGGTACTCCTCTTGGGATTTTCTATGAACTTGGTCACATGGTTACATTTTCCAACTCATAGCTATGTCTGTGACTGTGTCTGGCCCGCCTTATGGGAAACTGCAGTCGGATGCCAGCATCCATCGTAGCGAAGACCACACAGACACAAACAGAGCCATAGTAGCATGAAGCTAGTCTACACAAGGCAAACAGACTCCCCGTTTTGGGAACCGTGAATACATATTTGATGGTGTGCGTGTCATAACAGGAACGTTAATTGCGTAAAGAGGGGCGGAGCCGTGCAGCGTGACCACAGGAGTTTCGACACACCCGGTAAGGACGGGAACACACAGGGTTACGGTGCCTGAAGGCCCTATAACCCAGTAAGGACGGGAACACACAGGGTTACGGTGCCTGAAGGCCCTATAATAAAAGTAAGCACGTGGAACTGGCATGTGCATGTACACACACACTAACAAACACAAGGGGTCAGACACTAGGGAGAAAAAATATTAAAAAAACATCATTCATCATTTCCCAGGCACTGCTAATATTTTCTCTCTCTTTACCTCTCCTTCTCAATGTCTCCTACTCTCTCGCTCTTTCTCAGTGACAGGCTACAAATCCCTGACACAACCACTGATGCACACACACACACACACACACATGCAAATTTCTCTGGAATGATCACACTTTCTTTCTGCACAGTCGTCATAATATTGTGTTTCCTCATAATAATTAATATTGTCTTTGTCTTAACTGTAGGTCACTCCTGTCGCCACATCACTTCATCTCATTACAATATTTATTACTTTTCTTCGCGATTTGGATAATTTAGAGGAACTAATACCGTTTGTTGAGACGGACATTTGTGTGTGTGTGTGTGTGTGTGTGTGTGTGTGTGTGTGTGTGTGTGTAATAATAACTCTGGATCACGGGAGCTTTGGATTCATTGGCATATACCAATCTGGCTTTAATGAGATTACACTCCTCCAGGTATGTTACGTCTCTTCTTCTGCTCAGCTGTTCTTTTCTCCTGCCTTCCCTCCGTCTGGCCTTATTACCATTTCATCATAAACACACACACATACACACACACACAAACACACACACACACAGACATGCAACCTTGTCCACACACAAATGCACAGAAAATG
>OOFB01036983.1:5255-47143 GCA_900323305.1 Trachyrincus murrayi
CCCCCCCCCATACATTGTTTTAAACACAATTAACCAACAACACGTTATCTCACCGCCTGACAACACCGCCGGACCGGTGGCCTGGTTGACGGGGATGAACGGCAGGTTGAAGTTAAACTCCGGTGCCGCACTAAACAGCAAATTTGCACTAGAGTTCGGCACATTATTATTTTTCCTATCAGCCATTTTCCACTAAAATTACACGTAGCCAACGCAAGCAGGCATTAACCCGACCCACCCGGATCTCGACGCTTTACCTGATCTATATAACATGTACCTCTATGGGAGCCATGGTTGTCCAGTGGTGACTGTGATTTGTAGATCGGTGAAGCTCACATCGGGGTGGAGGCTCTTTATTACTGTCTTTCCAGGCAGCGCGTCGTTTAAGTACCGCCCTCTGTAGGCTCGGAGGGTTCATACATTGTTTCGCAAGTACAGCATCGTTTGAAATTTAAATAAATATATTTTTAGACCGGAACATACCACTTTAAAACAGTTAAACCCTTAAGTCCACCCTAGTAGTTAAATTGAATAAATATATTTGGTCTGTTCGTAGTTTGGGTAGAGTACAAACCTTTTAGTGGCCGGCTCACCGGGTAACAAAAACAAGCGAACTCTTTCCTCTGACCAGTGACGCACATTTCCCGCCCTGAGCGCAGCGCTTCTGGTGTCTGGTCAGCGTGTGGCGGGACTGTAGAAGTAGACGTCAACACGACATCTTCACAAGTATTATAACTATTTTACACCATTGTTATTTTACTTGTCATTTGGAAGGGTCCGTTGGCTGAACCATGCCTTCTAAGAGTGATTGGATTAACGACCCTCTGGGTATCGTCGAGGAGATGTTTGGTAAGAAACTCTCCATGACAGCTACAGCTAACCTAGCACGTCTGCTACCTTGCTTTAGTCCCGTTCTCTTCCCCCAAAACTCACAAATACATGCATATAGATGATGATGATGGTGATTTAAGAAAATCAGTGAGGTTGTGAGGCAAGTTTGCGCTTCATTGACACCCAGTAGGAACTTATTGGCTTGTTTACACGTGATGCATAACGCATGGCTGTTGTATTCCAGTAGGAACTTATTGGCTTGTTTACATGTGACGCGTGGTTTTTATTCCATCAGGTGCTTCCCAGAACGGCTCTGATTCTGGATGGGAAGCCAAAGTGACAGAGTTCTTCAGAGATCGCCTGAAGGAGAAGGAGTCTCATACATTGGTGATGTTACTGGCTGATTTATTCTTCAAACCATGGCTTCAGTAGAAATCAGAGCGGAAAAAAAAACCACTTCAAATATAATTGTCACTTGTAAATCAAATAAGCTTGAGACTGCAACATGTGATTATTTTTTTTTATTGTTTTGTGGTTTGTTTGTATTTTCTCAATGTAGGTCCCATCCTTGAATGATGTCCCACTGCACTACCTGAAGCCCAACAGTCTGGTGAAGTTCCGGTGTTTAATCCAGGACATGTTTGACCCGGAGTTCTACATGGGAGCATACGACACGGTGGATCCTTCCACCAAGGCCAAGGTAAGGGCTTCCTGTATCCCAACAGCTTACGCTTGCAAATGCTTCGTTTGTAAGTAAGTATATGCTCAGTTAATACACCGCTCTGCCTCTGCTCAACCTCAGTGCTGGTTTGTTCAGATATGTATTTATCAGTTCTTTCTGCCCAACTCCCCAGGTCTTGAGATGTGGGAAGTACAAAGACGTGACTGAATGTGGGGTGAGTCCGACCCTGACGAACTCCACAGCATCGCCAATGGCCATATCGTCTTTAAATGGTTACGTTGACACGCACAGCTTTGACACACGCTCTTGTTCCTCTTCTCCCAGGTGGATCTGGACTCCGCCAATATGGTGACTGCTGAGAGGCAGACCTTCTACTGTGTTCCTATCCCTGGAGAAAGTCCCTGGGTGAAGGAGATATCCTTCAGTCTGGTTGACTGTTGACTTGTCTTTCTGGTGTTTGGAGCGAAGTGCTGGTGGGGAAAAATATAAGTTTAAATTCAGACCATGATTATGGAAAAGCACTTGTACAGTCCTGTACTGTTTTGTATTCCGGTGTTGGTGGCGTTGTTGGACCCTTAACTCTGACCCACAGTTACGCCAGCGCTTGTCAAGCCAGAGTCGTGCCCTCCACCTCCTACGTGCCCAGCAGACAGAAGCGCAGCTACGAAGAGGACGACGACGACGACATGGACACACAGCCTCAGAGACAGCGTGACGCACACGCCAGTAAGAAGTGGAAAGGATGTTTTCGCTTTAGTAAAAAAGAAGACTTGTGTATATACACACACACACACACACACACACAGACACTGTTTGGTGGTGCATCAAAACACGATTTCCTTGTGTTGTCAGGTAGAGATTATGCCACCAAGCCGCAGGACAATGGTGACTGTAAACGCCAGGAGACGGAAGCACCTTCTGGCCAGAAAGCATCTAACTCCCCCCTGGACCTCAACTTCCCCCTGCCAGGGGAGAAGGGCCCAGCCTGCCTGGTCAAGGTACACATCGTACATTTCACTTTCGCTTTCTTTTTGATCCTACACTAGCAAGGCTGTGAAGGTGTGCTATCAATATGGCTGTGCAGGACGTTATTATAGACTTAAGTAGACTTTTGGTTTGTGTCTATAATGGTGTGACTACTTCCAGGTGTACGAGAACGCAGACGGCTTCAAGCTCAACGACACGGTAGAGGTGTATGGCATCCTGTCGGTTAACCCTGCCCTCAGCGCACTGGCTGGCGAAAAGTGAGACGCTTGTTTTGTTTTTTCTCCCCATCTTCTTTTAATATAATTGCATTATAGTGTCTGGATCCATACAAACCACAGCATCTTAATGATCAGTAATGCGTTTTCTTTCTGTGTGTGCATAAAAGTGCATAACTTGAATGTGTGTGTGTGTGTGTGTGTGTGTGTGTGTGTGTGTGTGTGTGTGTGTGTGTGTGTGTGTGTGTGTGTGTGTGTGTGTGTGTGTGTGTGTGTGTGTGTGTATTGTCGTATGTAATGTATCGGCCATTAACATCTGTGGTAATACTCATTGTTCTTTCTCGCCATCCACACACAGAGACAAGTCCTCCTCGCTGATCGTGGACCCTGCAGAGTCCATGGAGACAGCGGAGGAGCTGAGGGTCCACAGCCCCCCTGCCTCCCTGGTCCCTCGCCTCCACCTGCTGCACGCCCAGCGCCTGACCCACAACAACCCTCTGCTGCCCCCTGCTGCCCTGGAAGACGGCGCTGCGTGTAATATGCCATAAGACACCATTCAGCCCTTTACGGGTTTTTACCGCCGTGTCCATTGTTGTCCAACGAGATGGACTTTCTAACCGCTATCCTCCACAGCGCTGGCGTCGACCCTGAGTGAGATGGCGTCCGTCAGGACGGAGCTGCTGGCTTACTTCACTCACCTTCTCCTGGGGGACGTGCTGGCGGCAGAGTACCTCCTGCTGCATCTCCTCTCCAACGTGTAAGAGTCCCCGCAGACAGCCAATACACTGCCAACACACACCCCCACCGTCATCCCCCCCAGACTACACAGATGTAGACTGACTTTAATATTATTTCACCACATCACCAACATGGAGGCGGTACTATTTGGATCCCGTGGTTAAAACAGAAAATACCATTACCCCCAAAAAACCCAGTCAATAACCCGGATCGTCTTGTCCAACCTCCGAAGCGTCAGTGTAGTCTTGAGGCTGGCCTTGTGAGCTCTGTTGCGTCAGGGCTACACCCATGTCTTCTCTCTTGTAGATATGCCCGACGAGACGTTATCCCGCTGGGCAAGTTCACGCTGAACCTGAGCGGCTGTCCCTCGACGGCAGCCCCCGCCTACACGGAGTGGCTCTACCAGACCCTGCAGCAGCTTGTTCCCTGCGTGAGTCAGCCGCCACGGCGAGAGGACACGGCCCATAGGAAGGACATGATGTAGTTGCCATCTGTTTCTTGTACTGCCTGTTTTCCGTGTGCTACTTGACATTTTCAATTCATTACTGTAGATTCAGAGCAAGTCCATAGTAGACAGTTCCAGACATGAGAGGACAGGAGAAACATGAATAAAAGTGAAATAAGTTGCCATGGTTACAGTGGCTCCTCATCTCCCATCTCTCCCATCCCAGCTTTATTATCCGTATATTCATATTCATTTATGCTGTTTTTTTTCTTTTTCTTTTGACCACACAGTCGTACCGCCTAAGTATGACTCTGCAGAACATGAACCAGCTGCGGCTCGTCCCCAGGAAGGACTACGTAGCCAATCGGCTAGTGAGCGGTGTGCTGCAGCTGGCCAGCAACACCTCCCTGTACCTGGATGAGACCCAGCTGGAGCAGGGCCAGCTGGACACCGCAGGTGAGGCCCTGCTGGGGGGCAAGAGGGACACCCAGCCTCGGGGTTCGAGCGCTTAATGGGCCCGGGTCCCACAGTGGGTCGGGGGACTTTCAATCCTGAACAACGTCAATTTCGGTGGAAACGTATCAATGGGCATATCAGTATTTACTGGTATACCCATTTCTGATGAATTTTTGGTTGATTTAGCTCATTTTAAAATCGAATTCTTGCGTGTAAAAAGGTATTGACTATATATATTTTTGTTGTTATTCCTTGAGTTACCTGGCCTTTCAGTCTTATTTATCCTTCACAAAGACAGTGGATTTCAGATTTTCTGTGCAGATTTGTGACATTTTTGTAACTGTTTGACAGCCAAGCCTGAAGTATCTTCCCCTGGTTACGTCTGGCATGGTTTTAAATGTTGACTCCGGTGCTGCAGGTGTGCGTAACGTCACCGCTCTGGGGAACGTCATCTCGTGGCAGAAGGTGGACTATGACTTCAACTACCACCAGATGGAATTCCCCTCCAACATCAACGTGCTGGTTGTGTCGGAGGGTCGCTCGCTGCTGCCGGTGAGGAGTGCGTGTGCGCGTGCGCGAGGTCAACGCGACAAAACCTGCCAGCTCAACTTCTGTGGTAGGGGTTAGGTTTCCGAAGCAGATCAGAGACGGGGCTGTGACCTCGCCCCCCCCTCTCTCGGGACCAGCTCCAAGGCCGGGGGGGAGGGGTGGTCTCGCGGGGCCGTGAAGAGGCAGAGGAATGCGGCGTGGGCTATTCCTGTGCGTTGCTCTAACTTGTTGCCATGGCTGCAGCCGAGAGCCACTGGAACAACTGTGGGTGTGTCGGGTTGAGCTACGGCCAGAGCGGTGGTGGTGGTGGTGGTGGTGGTGGTGGTGGTGGGGGCGACCTTGTTTAGACTTCATAATGGCCGCCCCACAGCTGCTGGAATGCCGGGCTCATCTTGTATGTCGTCTCAATGCTTTGTTCCTGTACTGCAGAGGTGCCACCGTGAGGCGCTGGTGCACACTGGCTATGTGTGTGTGTGCGCCGTGGGATAGGGGGACATAAGTTGTGTGTGTTTCCAACGACACATAGGTGTAATGTATTTTTATGGGGATGATGTCACACGGTTAACAATGACTTCATCCCATAAACATGAAAATACCACAGTCTGCAATGTGTTTAATGTATATACACACCTAGCGTGCTCCGACGACATGGTAGTAATCCTCTCCTCTCTCGCTCTTTTACACACACACACACACACACACACACACACACACACACACACACACACACACACACACACACACACACACAGTCGGACTGCCGGGTTCACCTGCAGCCTCAGGTCTCTGCCCCCAACATGGAGGAGTACCTGGCTCACGCGGTGCAGTCGTCCTCACAGCTCAACAAGTTCCGGCTCTACCTGACGGTGGCCCGCACCCTGGACTACAGCATCTCCGAGGAGGTCACCAAGGTGAGGGCTCACTGCTGACTCGCCGTCATAATGAATGAGTAGTTCCCTTGAAATCCCTGAACGTGTACACACACACGATGTATGTTTTGGTGAAAGTGCTGCATCAGAGCTAGCCAGGAGATAATGTTGCTACTCTATTGCCCACTCCGACCGTTCCCCGTCTCCTCAGGCCGTCGAGGATGACTTCGTGGACATGAGGAAGGACGACCCTCAGAGCATCTCAGCAGAGGACCTCCACAGGCTGCTGGTTGTAGCAAGGTATGCTAGATCCCCGGCCGAGCCCTTCATCTCTCCTTTAATGGGCTCTTCATCCCATTTGTTAAAGGGCAAAGTGCTCATAAAGGAGGATGAGCTGGACTGGAAACGGCTCCTCTCCAGTTAAAATGCAAAGCCGTAGGTGGCACTAGGAAGGAGTGGAAGCACGAGTTATTGGGCTCAAGTCACTTTAAAACGAAAACAAGTAGTTTGTGTTGTGTAACTATTCTTAGGAGTTAGCTTTCACATGATGCGTTGTGGAGGCAGGCTGGGATGACTGAGGTGTTGTCTCGTGGGCAGGTTGCTGTCTCTGAGCCTGGGCCACACCGCTCTGTCCAGAGATGCCTGGATGAGAGCCAAGCACATCGAGACCTTGCGGAGGAGCCGGAGCGAGCCACAGAGATGTGTCAATGGCAACGAGCCCTAATGGAAATACAATAATATACTGTCTGACAATGACCATTTGTTTTGATACGAAGGTTCCAAAAAATGTTTTGTAATAAAGTTGTTTTTCACGTGTTCCACGCATTTTGTCATCTCGAAAGGTTTCGTTATCTTTGCTTTATTGTGGAAGGATAATATGTGAGGAGTTTGGGTGCAGTAGGTTTTTAACATTAGATGTCAGTTCCTATCTTAACACAATAATAATGCATGTCTGTCAATTTTCTATGTATTACACAGAAAAAAACAAGAACGACATACAATGGGAGTAGTGACGCATTGTTATTTCATATATAAAAAAATCTAAATTTGATCATTTTTCAAACAACCAACTCCTTTGAGAATGTCTCCTCCTGAATGGACAATAAACCTCAGTCAACACTTCAGTCACTCTTAAACGTTTATTCCCAAGGAACGTGATCCTGGTCAAGTGTACAGTGCACATTATTCAATCACCACACCCCAGAGGAGATACGAATAAATAGGGTATTTTAATATACAATAAAATCTGAGTACACCATGGAGAGGAAAAAAACCAAGGACAAATGGTCAGTTGTTATATAGAAGTGAACTACAGACAGAAGAGAACAGTGGTGCAAATGCTGGTAAAATGTGCTAAACGCAGTGCAATTATATGCTTGGACCTCTAAATCACATTGACACAAATGTCATGGTACATTAATGTATGGGCAGGAATTCATACCAGACAAATGAAAATGTGGTTTCAAAAGCACTTTGTGTTAGAGGGGTACAAAAAAGGAGGGGGAAACGCCAGCTATTGCATATTAAAATCAAATGTAAGACACCCATGATTCTGGCCTACTTAGGTTGATTATCTTTCATCGTAATCCAATACAGCACATTTAAGGTATGGATAGCGGCCTCTGATTGAGACCTTGCATTTTGCAGAACTTAAAAAGACCCAACACTATCGCTTTGCATGACATGTTACACGCCTCTTGCAGTACAGCAGTCACCTTCAAGCCATCGTCTTTAGCAGCACTAACATCGGCCTGTTTCAGTAACACACTGGTCTGCTACAAAATGAAATCCAAATAATAATACGCTATCCCAGGAGTGCCGCAGGTACGCAAGTTAAATGCAGAAAACGGAGGCTGAATACCATTTAGCAAACCACAATAACACAAAAAGGTACATCCATCGTCCTTCTACCTTGGGATCTTGCACTGAGCTTGAGGCACTACAATAAGGGAACTGTAATGAAACCTCTTGTTTTAACTAATCTGCCGATGGTTGCAGTAGAACCATACTTCTATCAATATATGGATATTCCTACCAGGAGTTACAGCAGAGTAGCACAACATCTATATATATATATATATCTATATATATATATATATATATATATCTATATATATATATATATATATACACCTTGGAGACATGAGAGAGAGAGCACTCAACAGCAGCAGATGTGCAAACACAAAAAAACCCACACATACTTTTACATCAGATACATACAAATGTTACCAACGGTATTTCAACTATCTCAAAGTTGCTCTGCTCCCTAAATGCAATCCATACAGAATATAGAACTCTAGTCTGACACATAGCAAAATAAAGTTCAATGACACACAGACTTACCCTGAACTCATACTGTATACAGTACACTAGATGTAACATGGAACACAACTGACTTCAAAAAGGTAGATTTTGCCATAAATACCTGATAGATATAAATATATAGATATATCTATATATACTGTAGATATATAGACACAGATATATATATACAATCCCACTTCAATTTACTATTAAGGCAAGAATGCTTTAGATTCAGGAGTGTGTAAAGCATTGAACAGTGTCTAGTGTTTGGGCAGGGTTAAATTGCATATACCTAACGCTACTTTTCAGTCGCTCTCATGCAAAATAAACAAACAACGGCTGCCCCCAATGACATGAAATCAAGAACGCACCTTCAAAAAGCTAAGTAGTACAAGCGTTAGCATCATAAACGTATACTTCCTATCCAAAACGTCACACTAGCTCTCTGAATCTCTTTGCTGTTAGCGGCGGGCCCCTCGCCAAATCAACTAGCGCAGACCCCAAACTAAGTTTCCTGCCATTGATATGAAAGCTGAAGTGTGTATGGATAAACCACCAATGGGAAAGTTCTACTTGAGAAACGGCTAAACATACAATAGTCACTGTACATGTCAAACCAGCATTTATACTTCTGGTGCGGTTATTGATTTCTATAGTTGCTAGGTTACACTTGACAACACTGATATTACATAGGCCTAAACTATGTCACCATGTCAGTTGGACAGCTACACGACGGGTAATATTTAACACACAGCTGACCTTCGGGAAAACCAATAAAAGAAAAATGTGAAAATAGATTCGGTCATTATCTACCACCAGTGTTAAGAATTGCAGCTATAAACAGGGTCTGTATCACAAATACCGATCAGTGACCTGCACAAAAGATGCATGGGAAATTTGGGAGTTGGTCTTGCGTTCAACATGCACTCAAGATATGTTTACCATAGACTCATGATATGTTTACATGCACAATACTCCTTATGGGCCCCATTGGATTCTGCATCGTACATACCCCTAAATAATGAGCATAGTAAACCATAATATCATCCCAGGCATGAACACTGAAATTCAGTTTGATCGCTTGGTTTGCTCTCCATCATTGTGAATCCATGTTGAATACCAATAAAATGCGAACCACTTCAATATATAGATTTATCCACTATCCATCTATATTATAAACATACATATATATATATATATCCACCTATCTCAACATAGTACAAACCTATTGCTTTGTATTCTCTTTAAAAGTCTTTTTACATTTCTGCTAATCTTTCTGTATAAATTTCGGTTATTTGGTAAGAAAGAAATGCACATAGTACATTTGAATATACAATACATACAATTAAGCTATAAACTGAATATTATGCCGAAGCTTAGCATAATGATTTGTAAGGAGCTCAAGTAAGGGATAATCGCATGACGTAGTGTGCATGTAAACATAACCACGTCAGAGCTAGGCAATGCATCTCCTGTGCAAGAGTCAAGAGGAGAAGGTCAGACAGATGTAACTAAGGGCCAATATTTAAGAGCGGGGTTCCTGACAAAGATGAGGCCCTTTGTGCACGCGTATGCTACTGCTACCATAAGTCTGTTTACACATGACTACTATGACTACAAAATCCTGGAGTCTCGGAGGAGAGCTAGATCTGAATAATCCGTGTCTGGCACTGTGTAAACATCGCCCTTAGCTCGCTCTCCTGAGCTTCGTTGACAACACCTGGCTCTGGGCTCTTCTGGACCTTCGCCACAGCGAAATTGATGCCCTGGGTGAGGCCGGCCTGCGTGAGGCTGGCCACCTGCACCATGGAGCTCTTGATCTTGGCGAAGGGGGACACCACTCGGCCGCCGTTGCCGTCGGCGGGCGAGGGGCCGAGGCCGCCCTCCGCCTGAGACGACAGGCTCCTCTGGGAGCCCCCCGAGGCGGCGGAGCTGGGCTTCTGGACGGTCAGGAGGCCTGGGGCGGAGGTAGTGGACTGAACATCCAGCTGGGATGGCCTGGGGAGCTGAGGCTCCGGCGGCGGCTGCTCTGGGTCCGCCTGCTTGTCAGTGGAGTTTGCGGGGCCCTTGGTCTGCGGAGGCACGGCGGGGTCGTGTGGAGGGACGGCGGCAGACTTGACCTCTCCGAACACCTCCACAGGCTTGGTCTGTGCGTCCTGGGCAAACTGGTGGCAGTAGGCATCGATGGGGGTTCCAAAGTCAATGAGGATGGCCTCCTCCGCCACAGAGGCGGCCCCTGGCGAGTCGTCCTCGGTGACCTGGGGGGAGGTCACCTGCTTCCCGTCGCAGCCCGTGACCTGGACCACGGAGGGCACGTTCAGCTCCACACTACAGACCGACTGGGAGCGGCTCCCGAGCCGCGGGTTCGACGCTACGATGCCGCAGCTGGGCAGCACATAGTCCACATTTTCCAGGGAGCCGGCGCACGGGTGCTCCGGGTCGGAGTTGTACGAGTCGGAGTCGGAGGAGATCTCGGAGTTGGGGTCTCCGTGGTCCTTCGAGGTCCCGCTGCCGGCGTTGCCGTCCGACGTCTCCAGGCTGCTGTCCGACTTCCACAGGTTGACGTGCATGGTGGGCTTCAGGAAGTTGACCTTGACGTCAGGCTTGGAGAAGTTGCCCAGCCTGCCCAGGGGCTTGAAGGGGCCCATGTTGGTCTTAGTCTGCTTCACCTTCTGGTTGAGGGACGAGAACTTGTTGAGGAGGAAGCTTTTGCCCTGGGCAAGACCAGAGGCTCCCTGGACCTGCTCCGCCGTTTTGTTCTGGATCCCCATGATATCTTCATGAGGTTTACTTTGCCGTCTGAAACAAGACAAACAAAACGTGAACAGAATTCTCGACATCCTGAAGAGCGACGTGACAAAGAGCAACCTGATCCTACCTCTCCAGCCTCTTCTCCAGCACTAGCAGGTCCAGGCCCGTGGCCTGTTTGGTAATGCGCAGCATTTCAGCGATGCATTGTAGTGTGTCTGAAATGAATTGGGAATGACAGTCACGGTTGAATTTGTGTAAAGGGGGTTCGGTCTATAGAAACAATCATTTTTCGTGGTCCTTTTGAAAGTGCGAGAACACTGCGTACCTTTTCCGTCGTCCTCGGGATTGCGCGTGGCTGCCCGTAGAGTGTGGAAGTACCCACTGGTCTCCTCGCTTCTGTAATGCAAACGCATGCAGCAGAACTTTGGCTTCCCGAACAACGTGGGCTCTGGACCTGCAGAACAAACAAGCAACTACTTTTGTCAAGCGCTTCTTCACTCATGCACAACACAAATTATATATATATATATATATATATATATATATATATATATATATACACAGTATATATATATATATATATATACAGTATATATATATATTTTGTCAAAGCTAGTATGACATTTCCCGTAATGGTTCAGTGACAAATTGTGTGACATTTTAACTGTTCAGTGTAACTGGAGTGTATAACACATTACCGATCTCAATCTTCTCCAGTCCCTCCAAATTAAGGCGCTGGTACTGGTTGACTTTGTCGGCTTCTTCATCATAGCTTAACAGGGGGCAAAAATATAGATTACTTAAAAAAAACTGTGCTAGTAAAACAAACCAGAAACAAAGACACTACAATTAAAAAGTATGTACTTACTAGGCAATGTAGTACGCATTGTTGGACAGAAGAAGCAGGACATCTACATCTTTGTTGGTTGCATCTATAATGCTACGGAGAAAACAATTATAAAGTCACTGGTAAGGGTCACTGAGTAAAACAGTTGTAGTAGTAGTAGTAGTAGTACCACCGGGTTGTAAAAACGTATCAGTGTTTAATGAAAAAGGCTTGAAAAAGCCTCTACGGACCTCATGTCACAGTTGATGAGGGCCCAGCCCCCGTGGAACTTCTCGTCGTCAGGCAGCAGCAGCTGCATGTAGGTCTGAAGCAGCAGGCTGACCTGCTCCTGTGCTCCCCTCTGGCTTTCCTTCTCCTTCTCCTCGTGCTCCTTCTCCTTGCTGAAGATGGAGTACAGGTCCTCTGTGACCGGCAGGCCCATCATTAGATCTGCAAATAGAGAGAGAGAGAGAGAGAGAGAGAGAGAGAGAGAGAGAGAGAGAGAAATGAGAAAAGTGCTGTGCTGGCTTTGGCTATAGACCGAGGCTGGTCCCTTGGGGGACAAGCTGGACACATATTTGGCTGGGTTTCCCCGTCCTTCCTTACCGATAACGGCTTGTCTGTACGCGTCCCGGAAGCGGTTGAGATAGTAGCGGTTGGCTGAGTTTACACCATCCTTCATCACGCCTGCCAGCCTCCTCTCCCCGGTCCTGGTGAAATCTCCCTGCAATCATTCAAACACGATTTAACAGTTAACTCACGATCATGGACCCCGGCCAAGTTAAGTGGAATCAACCCTGATGAAGACCAGAGCAGCTTGCAACCATAAAGGTCACTTACGTTAAATATTGTACTTTTTAACATGGATGTGAATACCGTGCGTAATCAGACAGAAGGGAGCTCTCCGTCTCCACAGAGATCGGCCACTGTTTGGTTTCATAGATGTGTTATATTAATTACAGTATATTATATTAGCCTTTATTGTAGTACATTAGGCTGATAGAAGCCTATATTTTATGTCAAATTGAATGCAGATGCTGACATGAAGGGAAGCGCACATTGTCGTCATATTGTGAAAAGTGAATTTGTTTGTAGAGGCGGTCGGTCATTTAGTGGAAGTCGCTGCGCCTCGCCTACAGACAGCTGTGGTAGAGCCGCATATATTAAAAAAAGATAGGATGTATGATTTGACGATCAGTCGACCATGGGTCTGGCCTGACGAATCAGATTCGACCATGCAAAACCTTAGTCGAGGACACCCCTAATGCAGAAGTATAACAATATTTAAAAAAGTCAGCAAATCTTTGAAAGTTTGCAGAACAAATTCAGCATTTTTGGAACACATTTAGGTTTAGGTTTAAATTCTCAGAAATGTCGGTTCCCCTTCCCAGTTCCTTTTTTAATGCACGTTGGCATCCTCAACATACATCGTTTAATCTTCTTGCATCACTTGATCACTACAGAAACTCGTATAAGTTCTTATACTACTAAAAACACATTACAAAAACAATGAAGGCTTTTAATTCTTTGGCTCTGTTCTGGTTTCTGTGAAGGCCGACACATTGTTGACTTATCTTTATCACGGTGAGTCACGCTACACAGGGAAACAAGGTACACATGGCTTTACCTTCAGGGCAGCCGTGCCAGCGTACTGTCTGCTTATGGTGTCGCCGTTGTTGGCCCACATTACTTGGTAGATCCTGTAGCACTTGGGTGGAAGGGGCTGCTCCGGAGGCATCACTCCTAGTTTCTTCAGCTGGGGGAGGAAGAAACCACAGTTATTTTTACAGCAGTCACAGTATGTGGCCTTTTGCACCACCTACTTCAATACAGCAGTGCATCTGGCTTCATATAGCTGCACCCACTTTGTTTTACTGTCTTCTATATTCATCCTCATTTGAACACTGACACCCTCTATCCTCTAAGAAGACTATTTTGGGCAGACAGCAACTAAATATCTTCAGGTAAAAGTCACACATTGTTAATGTATTATTGTTGTAATAGAAGATGATATGAGAGTAAGACTATAAGACAGAAATGTGATTGGTGCAGCTGCTTCATGCACTACCATGTCAGTAAAGACATTAAATGGGGGATGTCCTTAGGTCTATACGAAGGGAGCGGAAAAAAATACAAGCATTCGCTACATTCGCTCCGTTCTGCGAACTTTGCTCCGTTAAAACAACATGATTACATTTATTTTTTGGGGTCCGTGTGCTTCGGGAACAGATCTCACCTGCTGTTCCATCACAGCGCGAGCGATGGCTGCTTGCACCACGTTGGTCCTGTCCAGACAATCCATACAGTTGACCCGGAAGATCCCATCCTGCTGGCAAATGACGCCAGCTTGGTCCACCCTGACAGAAAGGACAAAGGCCTTTAACTTTAAGACACATTCGCGTTAGGTTACACTTTTCCAATCCATAATCCATGATAAAGCTAACTAACGCACGCACGAGGACATGTCTAGTTTATCGCTTCAAAGCTGCACTGGACACTCACCAGCCCCATCTCATGTCCGTAATGATGTCAGAGATGGCATCCGTCAGTACTTGCACATTCTCAAACTTCATACCACGGCTGGGGAATAGAGAGAATAAAGCGTTAAGTGACTTAACAGGTTTTATTGTTATTGTTGATTAAAACAGTCCCGTCATCTCCCCCCCGGAGAACATTGTCATACCAGTGCTCGTGGAAGTCGAACGAGACGTATGTGAGGTTTGGGTTGTTGTACAGGAGGACTTGCTTCAGATAGGAATCCCCAATTATTTTTTCGCGCCCGCCTTGGTCCACCAAATTGATGATGACCTGGTGAGAAGAATGAGAGGGGGAAAAAAGTTAATCTGGAGTCAGCCATTTAGTCAGAAGTGACATTTAGCCAGATGGACGTGACTCAAGAACATGGGCTGGTTCGACACGACCTTCAGGACACACTGGGACACGTCTGAATGAGTCACATGCTACATGCTCAAGAAGACCGCGATAAGAGGATGCATTCCACTATCAAGACACTACTGGGAAGTACTTTCTTAACAACTACACAGCAGGTGTAGTTGGTAGTACACCTCACCTGTTTCTGGTAAAGTCTTAGCTGTTCATCAAAATGGGAAGCAAAATAAGTAACCGTCTCCTTCTCCCCTGAAACAATGAAGGAATAGCATCCGTTAGTAACGAGCTGTTTACAACCATGCATTTTAACTTGTAATATATTTCTAAGAATGCGACTTCAAAATAGAAATGAAACACAGCAGAGTGGACATGTGTAGGTCAACTGGTTGAACATGGCATTAACACTGCCAGAGGTTAAGGATCACCAAATGGCATTACACCCTCTAAAAATACAGTATCTCTGAAATTAAGAGTCTCTGGTCCTATTTCAAGCAAAAATCACAACAAAGAAGACAAGGCAGCCTGTTCTACAATAGTTCCTGGGGGGCGGCGATCACATGACGCCATGTGGTGTCATGTGATCACAGCGCTGACCTTTCTCCAGACGAGGCCGGGGGTTGTAGCGGTAGCCCGCCTGGCTCCAGAAGACGGGCACTGAGCCGCGGCTCTGCACGAAGGACAGCGTGTGGCTGTGCACGTGGATCAGCTGCTCCGTCTCCACGTAGTTGGCGACATGGCCGTCCGTGTCCACCCCCCGGCGCTTGTAGCGCATGCCTTTGGCAGGAGGAAGAGGGAGGGAGGGAGGGAGGGAATCATCTTTACTTACACATCATCAACGGAACGGATCGGGTTTCCCCCCGTGAGTGTAACAGAAACACCTTGGTGAATTAATTAAGCCACAACCTGGTGTGAACCCTGCTGTGACGCCACTGCTTATAAAAAGGGATATTTGTGCGAGGCTCTTTCATGTTGTCTCGTGGTTTACAAGGTGGAAACAAAAATGATATATATTGCAACACATTTCTCGATTTAGCCGCAATGAATGTAGAGCTAACCCTGGACTTAAACTGAAACATTTTCAGCATTTGTTCGCTAATGACACTAATTAACAATTACATAACAGGTTGGGATAAAAAGGGTAACTACAGGGCAACCTTATGGTAATGTAGTGTATTTATCATTATACATCACATGACACACTTGCGGTTGAAGAAAGCCAATACAAGCATATTGAGGCATTTATTGTTAGTTTAACTAAATCCAACAGTTAAAAACGGGCCTTAATTAAATAAGGACTTCAGGCTGAATCAGCCGCCTGAGCAAGACAGCCGCTATCTAAATGGTACCTGCACGGTGGCGGCTACGGCGTGAGATGAGGGCCACGGTGAAGCGAGGATGGATGTCGTCCACGCAGGTGAGCTCCTGCGGCGGGGTCTCGGGGCTACTCCTCTCGTCGTCGGGGCTCTCGTTGTAGTTCACCACCAGCTCCTCCACCTGGACAAAGCCCTGGACGATGGGCGTCACCCAGAAGTCCACATCTGGGACCTGGCGGAAAAGTTAACAGAAAAGAGATGCGATAAGAAACTATTTTGCAAAAACAATGTTTTACACAATGCTAAAAAAACGTACACTTTAAATTACATAACAATTATCAACAACAACAATTCGTTTTTAAAATCTATTAATATTTGTCACAGAGATGCTGTGATCATCCGAATGCATCGCAATCTGTGCTTCAGAGAACATTTTGAAATAGCACACATCCCCAAACAGTGAGAACAGACTTTTCTCTTGGGATGCTTTGCTGCATGTAATCCTTCGAAAAAGCAGTGAGTCATGCATTACCTGGAGGTCTATGAGCTCCTGAATCATGTGTTTGTTCCAGAAAAAACGGTCATCAACCTGGCAAAGAATTAGAATAAAAAGACAGGGTCAACCAAAACAACTTCAACCAAAACATAATTTGGTAATAATAAAAAGATGACTGAATTAAAAGGGTTAATGTTCTTGGTTTTTCATTGGTGCGTGTGTGTGTGTGTGTGTGTGTGTGTGTGTGTGTGTGTGTGTGTGTTGTCAACAGCCAACTCACCTGTTTCCAAAGGGGCAAGTCGGACTTGCCGGAGTCTCCCTGCCGCTGGACGGTGTTGGTGAGGTCGTAGGTCATGCTGTAGTAGAAGGAGTCGGAGTCCATGAATATCTTGTACAGTTCGTCCAGCAGCCTCCGCTCCATGCGCTCCCTCTCCTTGTTCTCCTTCACCTGGAAGACAGGGGAGTACTGGTTTGGGAGGGGTGGGTGCATGGGTGGTTGGTGGACAGTAGCATTAAAGGAAGTAGGTGGGCAAGCAAAACACAAAAAGGAAAAGGAAAAATGAAAACATAACATAAAATAATATAATATAAAATAAAACATAAGAGATGATGGGAGGATAAAATATGACAACTGAGAGAAGTGCATTATCACGCATTACCTTCTTCTTGATGGGCACGGCCACGTTGGATTTGATCTGCGTTAAAGTTTTCATGAGAAACTTGGAGTCATCTGGAGACGGTGCCAGCTTCTCCGGCCGGTCGATGCCAAAGTGATGCTTCTTGCAGAGCTGCAAACAGCATGTACACCATTTCTTTTAGGATTCTGCATGTTGTAAATATGATATAAAACTTGGGTTATGCCGTACGCTTTCTTTAAGATCTTTAACCCATTTTTGGGTTAAAGCTCCAGTTTTTAATGAAAGAGGTCACGGATGTCCACTGCTGCAAGTCACGCGGCCTTCATCTTATTATATATATCTTATTATATTGAATATACTCAAGCACAACTTAAGTACTAACCACTACATACAGACGGCCCACTTAAACCAAATATAGTGACATATAAATGTGTAGTTTGTGAATAGCAAAATACTAATCTATTACAACAAACGCTACGATCCTACGAAACTGTCCGACGGGATTTCTAGGCCACAAGGAATGGAGTAATTATTGGACTGGGCAGAGAGGATGTACACAGGAACTAGAGGGGTCTAGAGGAAAATCTAATAAGGATGATTAACCATCTTGGATATTACTCACTTGAAAATATTCTGTCTCATCATCCATGAAGCTCCCCTGAAAGACTTAAATCTTAGCAATAATTCTTAATTCTTCCACGGTCTAATTTTGAATGGGTGTATGAAAAGTGTGTGCATGTGTCAAACAGGATATATTTATATATATATTTATAGATATATATATTTATTTCACGCAATTGTCAGCTCATCAAGCACTTTTAGAGGACGTACATTGATGGGCGCAATTGCCCCAAAGGGCTACAATGCAGACGTTTCGCGGCTGCGTCAATACTGGACCAATTTCAAAAATTGTTGTCCGCATTAGACCCAAAATGATGGACAAATCCCGAAGTCATCCTCTAAGAGATGATTCATACTGACTCATACAGTGCGGGTCTGCTTGAGTACAATGACAAGAGGTTGAAGAGTACAACTCAAAAGCATTAGTAAATTATATTGAACAGAATGCACAAGAAATCACATGTAGACGCTTTCACGTGACGTGGAAAATATTAGAGTGGCACACCTCTAACTCAAGCTCCTGGGGCTCCTCATCCGACAGAGGAATGACCGCGATCTTGGTGATCTTGTAGACTTTGTGATTACCAGGCAAATTGCCAACCAATGCTTTCTGGCGGATTAATACCAGGCCGAGAGGAAGATCTGCCAATGGGAAGAGGGCGGGAGGTAGAAGGAAAGAGGTTGCATCATGGGTGAAGGATTCTTCGAATTCCACAGTGTGTGATGAAACCAGCTGTTCCAAAGGCCTCAAAATAATTAGCTCTGTTAATCAGGCAACCAAAGACATCCAACAGGGACGTTTCAAACAAGAACACTTTATTTGTTATAAATGTTATTAACGTTAACATTAATATTTTCTTGTGAAGACGATAATTTGTTTGCAGTTAGTAGAATGTGGATTTTCTTACAAACCTGTGTGAAGTTGTATCTTTCCAATGATGCCTTCCACTAGACCCAAACAGACCGGGTTCCAAGCTAAGAGAAGGTCCGTGGCTGAAGTGACAACAGGGAATGGAGTCGAAAGGTAGTTAGAGAAGAGACTGAATGACAGAACATGAAACATGAAACACTTGACTCTTTTTTTTTCATACGCAATATTGGACGACTGCCACATTTTCAAGCCCAAACACATTCACGTGAACACTGCCCTATTCAGCTCTGACAAAATACAGTGTGGTGTTTTGTGACTCACGTGTGAACATCAGATCAAGTTCCATATGTTAACGTCACGGTGGAGTACTCCAATAGTGGCAACCTGTATCTGTCATCAATGACCTATTTACTTTATTTGATCTTACTTAGTTTAGTCTCACCGTTTCTTGTTTTTTTAATCTGCGATCTTTTATGTGAAGTGTGTTTTTGCCTGAGAGAGCTCTTTCTCAACCCGTTGAAATATTTGATTGCCTCTGTACAATTTGGTTTTAAAAGGTGCTATAGAAATAAATGTATGATATTATGACAAAGAAAAAAGAAAAAAGAAAAAGGAAGAAAAAAGGGCAGACAGAGAATAATAACATTAACAGACAGCAAAGGGTGGATAACTTTCGACTGTAGGTAGAAACGTACCCTTCCTGTTCTATGAGTCACAGGAATCACCCCGGTCTCAAAACTAAAACTACCAAAATAATACCTCGGAGTCGCTTGGAATATACAGTATCACGGATATTGTCTACAGTGTACGAGTGTCAACCGTCTCCAATGAGTAGTCGAAACCCTTTTCCAATTAAATAATGGAAGAGAAGAGTGTTGCAACCCAAACCTGTTCAGGCTGGCTGCACACCCATATAACTTTAAGCAAAAGAGAACATCGCATGCAAAGCCTTTCAGCATCGCTACCTCCACTTCATCTGTAGTTTTGCTTAGCTGCTATTACATTGTATTACTTGACTTAATCCCTATTAGGCCACCTTAAAATCACACTAAGACAAACAACAGCCCAAAGACACACCAAGAACAACAAGACGACATGGAAGTGGCTCATTAGAAAGTATATGACAATATAATTATATCATAATCATGGCAATGTCAATACAGAATGTATTGACATAATAAATTAGTATATGTTACATCACCAGATAACGACCTTACATAGTATGTTCTCTCAGTTTGACCTCTGCCAGTAGTGAACCCCAAACCTAATTGATTCATATCATAGCTTAATGTCTTCTTCATCTTAATGAAGTACATGAAGTACTAGTACTACTAGTACATGAAGTACAACAATGTGCTCTGAAGAAGAGTATGATGTTATATAGGAAATGCAATAACAATGGAGTTTAGGTATCGGGGTGTGGACGGATCCAACAACATTAGATGCAGAATGGTAAAGGAAATCATGATCTATGTACTGCCATCATAAAAGGTGACGTTCCAGCAATGACGTGGATGCAACGTGAACTAGTTACAGTGAACTACACCTGTAAATACAGGTGTGGAAAGGGTTGAATGCATGAGTTTACAAAGATCTGCCGGTGTTCACAGAAAGCCATGTTACTATAAACGTTAATCGTGTCATATCCCCCTGTGGGGGAACACGGACTTGACTCTTGTAGATACGTGGTTAAGAAGACAGGTGAGACCAGGTGTGCAGGCTGACCTCCAGTACTCACCAGGTCTGACGCTCATGGTCCCGTCCTGTCGGCTACACCACAGGGCTCGGTCCCCGCTCTGCAGGATGTAATGGTCTTTGGCTTGGAACAGCTCCATTATTATGCCCGTTCACTGTGTTTGGCAAACGTGTCGCCAGCTGGTAAAAAAAATAAACACCTTAATATAAATATCTAATTCGTCGTCTTCAGACGGAGCGCGCCAGAAAGCTACAGGGCTAACGACGGATATCTCGCCCAGTTCGGTTTGAACAGGCTGCTGCGCTAGCTAGCTAGGCTAGCAGGCTAGCAGCAGCAGGATGCTTGACAAATTCGTTAATTTGACTTGACTGACACATGATAGAAAACAGGAACGTCCTTTCGATACGCGTCGCGGTCCTTCTCAAGCACATGTTACGATCAATTCAAATCCGAGACCGGTGTCAGTTCATGGTTCTCCCCCCCCCGGATCCGCTGCTGCTTCATCCAGGACGACGGACCAGACAGTCGGCTTCCTGCTCCAAACAAAACCACGTGACCGCTTACCTGACTCAAAACCTCTAGATATAATACGACTATAATCGATATTACACTAGACATAATAAGACTATAATCTATATTACAGCAGCATTTATACCTCCTCCGTCCTCATTTTATGTTCTGATTGCAAGATAAGAGACAAACGGAGACACGTCAACACGCACAAGGTGTATATCTTCTGAGGTACTGAACGAACCCTGAGGTGGGAAGACTATTGGTAGGCTTACTTTAGTGAAGACTAAGGCTCCAACCAAGGCAGTCCTCAGAAGTGGTGGAAATATGTTTGTGTTACAAACATATTTTATACATATATACATATTCAAAATAAGGGCTATGGATATATTTAACTTGGTTATCAGCAGAAGTCAGAGAATTTATCATTTTATAAAACCAGGGTCTTGGTTTTTGTAGGATCTTCTATCGTTAATAAACACAAAATCAATTAATGTCAGTTAGATTTTTATTTGGAACAATAACAAGGTCCATTGCTTTCAACAATAATCAAATCCTTAAAGTAGAGGTAAATAGGCCTACTTGTGATAAAAACAGTTACCAAATGATTCTTTCAAAAGCTAGATGGCACTTTCTTAAAAATATAACCTTCCATATGACAACACAATTTCATTTGTTGATTGTTGACTTTGTTACTTTCATTGCCTCTGTGCTCCCTGTCTATCTGAAACCGTGATTCCCATACACACAACTTACATCCACATCTGTCATAACTGCATTGATAAATGTACCAAAAAAGCACAAATTATTAGTTTCTTACCTTGTTCAAAATATAGCAATATTATATTTCCAAATAACAACTAGATCTGTTCACGAAAAAAACAAACACTCAACAATACAATCAAAACGTGTGTGTAACTGAAGTATTTCAAACAAACTAAGGTTGATCTTTCAGCATGTTACATTTCAAGAGTGTCAAAAGTGCAGACAGTAAAATAGGTAATGCATCAAAAGCAGAATCTACTAAACCTATCTAAAGCAGCTCAAAGAAGTACCCATTTGGCTGCCAATGGAAAATGGTTTCCTGCTGAGTTTTGCAGTTTGTAACTGCTTGACACCCCCAGCTAATAGACCGATGATCCTATTGGTGCTCTTCCAACTGTAAACTTACCGTCTTTAGGTGTTTTGTGATCAAGACAAAAGGCAACTACACATACACAAAGACTCTTCCCACAGTCTTCATCAAAAAGGCCTCAACACTGATTTTGATAGCTTTCCTTTATGGGATGGCACTACAAAGAAAGGCAGTAACATTGGCTTGAAAAACATCATTGCACTGAGCCACCATTACTTATGTGGTGAATGCCAGGAAATACCAACATTGTTAAGTACTCACTGCATGCAACTCAAAGATTAGAAACTGTTGTATAACATGAGGAGAAAGGGAGACCGGATACTGGGGCAGGCATGATGAACACCAACTTCCAATATTTGATCTTCCTGCCCTCTTGGTTTGAACACTGTGCAAGTCATTAAGATATCTCCCTTGAGGCCTCAATATTTTCCGTTACCATCATACTGGGCTCGTCTTTCTGTGGCAGGCTGTCGCCCTCAACCGAGGACATACTGGCGGGCGCCGTTGGTCGCTCATCCAGTTGTTCCAGTTCCTCAAGTATTGTTTGAACCCGGCGGACTCCGTCACGTCTCCCCTGTCGAACATCCACCCGTCCCTCTGGGTCTACAGAGTCCAGTGCTAAAAGCTCTTTGGTTAACATCTCCTCCAGTAGTAAGTATCTCTTATCGTTCTTCTTGCCATCGAAGCATCTGACTTCCCGCTCCAGCTTGGCGACTCTTTCGACGATCAGTTGCACCTTGGCCAACCCGGGATGAATTGGGCCCGGAGCGGCTGGTTCATCGCTAACCTTAGCAGCGGGGACATTTCCAGGAGCGGGGTCCTGGGGTTCTGTTTTAGGAGGTATTTGGACTGTGATGTTTGCCGTTTGCTGTGGTGGTTGGGGCTTCTGGAACTGTGGCGGCGGTGAATATAACTGTTCAGGCTGTTGTTCGGGCTGTTGTTCAGGCTGTTGTTCGGGCTGTTGCACAGATTGGTGAATGGTTGTAGGGGGTTGCAGCGGGGCCTGATGAATCTCAAGAGGTGGTGGCGGTGATGGCTGTTGTGGGAACTGTGCTGCATACTGGGCTTGTTGGGCCTGCTGCCGCTGCTGTGGCGGTGGCTCATGGAAGTGTACAGGAGGAGGTGGAGGTGGAAATGGTTCTTCGTCAATTTCCATGTGGAAAGACTGTGGTGACTGGGGTTTCTCTGGCTTCTGTTGGCTGCTAAATGTTTCCTGCTCAATCTTCACAGGTACTTCTCTTGATACATGCTGCTGAACCTACAAAGAAATGGAGGACACATTGTTAACCCATCTGGATAGTATACTCTTCAAATTAACTGTATTTATCATGACCAAGTGCCATGGGAGTTACTTTTTTATAGGTATTTTATTTGTTACCTGTGGTCGCTCTCCCAACACTTGCGTCACAATAGGAGACTGACTTCTTATATGCTGTGGGAGGTGAATGGGTGCTGCGTCACGGTGTCGGGCGGGTTGCATGGGCCCACAATGGCCAGTCCGTTCATCTGGCTGTGGCCGATGGAAAGGCTGCTGGTGCTCGGAGTAGGGTATGCGTTGGGAATAGACCGTGGGGTTTAATTGAGCTGACTGAGTCGGTGCTTGGCCTCCACTGCCCTCGTGGATCACAGGGATGGGGATGTAACCCGCCTGCAGACCCGTGCTGCTGGGCCTCTGGGCTTGGTGGAAAGGGGCGCTGTAAACCTTCAAAATAAAAGTTCAAATTGCAGCCATTAAAATCTAAGAATTTCAGTCAAATAAAAAGATATTGTTTGTACTATCCATTCCAGATCAGATAACGCAACTGCATACTTTAATGTGAGTTGAGAATGCCCAATTGTTTAAAAAAAAAGAAGAAAAAAAAAGGTCTGAGCTGCAGTCTCACCTCTGTTGTGTGAGAAGTGGGTGAGCATGACTTGCTGGGCTCTGGGGAGCTGCTGTCAGGAGGCCCGTGTAGAGGAGATCTAGGCCTGCAGTGGAGCCCTGGTGTCGGGGAAGGCGTTCGCCCATCTGTGTGGATATTCTGTGCGACGCTCGGCTGCATGTAGGAAAAGGACGGCTGCTGTTGCTGTCGGAGTTCGGCGCCCTCGTGGAAGATGGGAATAGGGACGTAGCCTTGGCGTAGCGTGGGATGCTTCATCTCTCTCACAAAGGACTTCTTCTCCTGGGGGCTTGTATCTGGTGGTACGTTGGGTCCATTTAGAGTCAGCTGGCTGACCTGAAAGAGAGGCAAGACATTGATCACATAGAATATAAAAGACATTGATGTAGAACCGAAGGGAACTTTTAACATTTTATGTTAAAGCAGCGTTTGAGAGCCTAACCCTATTGATTAAATTGATAAGTCAGCATCAGCCTTACGGATTAAAAGACAGTTACTAGGCCAAAGCAGCTTTGCTAAACTGATAGCACATTCCCAAAAGGTGAAGATCAAAATCAGGATATCCAACATCAGACATATTTGCATATGAACCTTGAATCTTTGTGAAGGTATCAAGAAATCAATCAACATCACTTTGATAACTCTTGATACAAAAGGCTGAGAAATCTGAAGGCATTTCTGAAGAATGTGTCCAAGAATGTACTTGCAATGTACCAATAGTGTAAACTACTAAGAGGAGCACTGGAAGTGTCATCTCAAAAACTTTTACAAATAACATTTGTTTAATTTTCAAGTGTTTATGTCACATCATGTGAAACAAAAAATTACCTAATTTGCATAGCAAATGGAAAAAAGGACAAATTTGAACTACTATACACTAACTAAAACTTAATAACTTTCTTACTCTGGGTTCTTGAGAATGATTATGATAGTTAGTCATTCACATTTGGCACTGAACTTTGCCCTGTCTCTTTTGGCTTGTCCTAAACTTCCTATACGGTGTACACAAAATAGAGTTCAGGGTAAGACACCTGTTAATGACAAGCAGGGAGGGAAGCTTATAAGCAACAGGTCTATTGATAGCACACCACTTATTGCGCATGGCACAAGTATAGTGTTTCAAGTTATGCTTCAGTTCATTGAGGAAAATATATGGAAGCCTCTATTATACACATTCCGACACTAGTTAAAATCTCTAAGAAAGAAGTTGTGAAATATCTCTGAACGACCCTTTGCCCTCTGCCATTTCGCCGTGGGACGCTGTAGTCTCTACTGCTCAAAGCACTGCACCATTTTTACCCCGACAGCCTGACAGCTGTGTCTTTCCAGCAGATTCTCCGTGACACTAACTTTGGACGGCAAGTTGAGTTGATCTCGCAAAAAAAACATGCGTTTTTTCAGATCGACGCCTCAATCTCAATCCTTCCACGTTGTGACTGATTGTGCAGAGACAATAAAAGCGTAAAACATGTTTGATATCATAAAAACACTGACTGTTCCTAAATATTCCACGAGGCCAAATGTAAACGCACAGGCTCAAGCCTTGTAAGGGAAAAAGTTTCTCCAAGCCAGACTAGGAGGGGAAGAAACATCTCCGACAACAGGTCTACAGCGCGTCCTCACAGGCGCTCTTTACATACTGCAACGTGCGTCATCCGGCAATCATCCGCTTAGATCATAGACGGGAATACAACGGAGTAATACTAGTTATAATGGGCTTGTGAGCTGCTGCTGTCGCCGAGGCTATACCGGAATTGTGGCAGACCTTTACGGTCAACAACATATCAAATTTATAAAAGCTGAAATACTTTCAGCGACCCGTCAATAATAGCCCAAACCACCCAAATTAGGAAAACAAGGGCTCATCGACTCCCTAATGGAAATCGATTAGAATAACATGAAAACAAAACAACTGAAGTTCATTAGACCCGAGGCTCCTACCTTCTTGACATCATGCCTCGGGTCGTTCCACGTCGTTGTGCGATTATTATGATCCACAAAGAAAGGCCAGCCCGTCTGAGGGTCTATCTTGATTTCCCACCCCAGAGGCAGCGGGTCGTGGTTATTCGCCATCGCTACCATCGGTGACTGTGTTCTCACGGCGTCCATGTCCCTGGCCGGTAGGTACTGAGACATTGCACACAGGCAAGGACGCTTTAAAGATTCCTTACATGACGTATTAAAAAGGGGCTGGAGGTTTCTAGAAATAGCTCGATCCGCGCCGGGGCGTTGAATGGGATGGCATGCAGTCCACCCATGCTGTTCTTACTATGTGCAGTGCGTGTGCTAGTATTTACTAGATTGTTCTACCAATAGGGCAGTTACTGTAATAGCTCATTTTTTAGTTTTCGCATTCAAACCTGTGTTCAGCCTACATACAGGCGATATTAAAAGCAGTATAATAATAATAATTAACGAAGGCCACATGGTAATGGGCAATATTATTAATCTACCCATGGACTTTTTTGTTTCCTATGGCATGTAGAATATTTATTATGTAAATGTTTAAAAACGTTCAAGTGTGTGTGTGTGTGTGTGTGTGTGTGTGTGTGTGTGTGTGTGTGTGTGTGTGTGTGTGTGTGTGTGTGTGTGTGTGTGTGCGGTCAGCTGTGGATTGAAAAATTGATTTCGTAAATTGCAATTGCATAATTTTGATCTTTAACGAACCTACCCAGATGGCCTATAGTTATTACATAGTGTAGAGAGAGTATGGCCTACTCCTTGACATGAACATGAACGTTATTCATACTTTATACATTTGAGTGGTCAAGATAATCAACCATTACCCGAAGAGAGTCCAAGGTTAACCATGAATGTAATATTAAGAAGGTAGACTATATATTATTGTCATAGATACTATAGACTGTGTAAAGATTATTATGCATGAACATCCTGAAGAGTAAGAAAGGCAGACGGACGATTCTCCCCACAGCTCTTGACAACCGCCAGGACGGTTTTTCATCCCTCGTCCGTGTCAGCTCCCCGTGGACCCACCAAAGGTTACATATAAATGCTGAAATCTGGTGTATTCGACCGCCTTCGTTTCACCCTCCTTTTGGAATGAGGCCTCCAGCTCAATGACCCATAGCACCACCCTTGAGCTTGGCCCTGGACAAGGATAATAGAGCCAAGAGCAGCACTGAACTAGCAACGAGAGAACAGAACACATGGTTCCAACAACAGCAGGATTGCTGTCGATCTGACGGAGGGTCTGGCCGGAGCTGGACGTGGACCGCCTTGAGACGTGGACTGGATGTTCCTGGATAGGACTAGATCTACCTGGCCAAGTTGTGGAGGATCAGGGGACAGGGTCCTGATTAGTAGTTGCAGTACCTCAATGCCACCGAGTTGTCATGATATTATTGGTTTGCACAGTTTAATATAGTGTGGTTCGAATTGGTCAAATGTCCCTTCGGGTACGTCCCTTCTAGACTCGAGCCAACATCGTGCAGAACCTTTTACCTGCCTCTCATGTTTTGCGTTTGGGAAGCATTTGGGAATCCCTGGACATATAAAACCTGTAGTAATAGAAGTTCAGTTCACCTTGCTCACCTCCCCCAGCGATGTCATAACTGTCATGTTTTACAAAACTGATTTGCAAAAATGAATATTGTAAATGTTGAAAACAACAGCTGCTTCTTACTGAATTTCAAACGTCCACGCGCACGCACGCACGCGCACGCACGTATCTCCCCGGTGTGACGTATGCCGCTACCAACCGTCTTGCTAGCCGCTAAGCTATTAGCTTGTTATTTTATCCACGCAACAACTTTGGCATATTGTAGATAGTGAATAGCGGTCTCGCAAAGTGTGTATTTGTGACAATGGAGGACGACAGTTACCCCAAAACCCTGTAAGTCACTGCGGGTGTCTATAAGCCTCTATCCGACGGCAAGTTTAGTTTAAAATGTTTGGTTTGACATGTAACGATGCAGCATAATCTGTTAGCTAGCGACTCGGAGGTTTAGCTACACGTTTAAATAGTTATGTGTATATATATGTATATATATACACAATGTTGATTATTACAACGTGGTACGCTGTGTTATAGCTATTGGTGTCTGATGACCATGTGTTTAGCTATCTTGTTGACCGTGTTCGGTGTGCGTTATACACAGTGGGATGCCCTACTAAGTGTTTGGTGAACTGCTAGATCATTCTCCTAAGCTAGGGCTAGTTATTGACCCCACGTCCGATTCAGTGGACATGCGTCCCATAAACACACATTTAAGTTGATTGTTGTTGGTGAAACACGTGTTCGATCACAATAAGATAAGACGTGTAACATTGTAACCTTGTGTTTCCCCCAGGTATGTTGGCAACCTTTCTAAAGATGTGACAGAGATCTTGATCCTGGAGCTGTTTTCCCAGATAGGTACTTGTAAAAGTTGCAAAATGATCACTGAGGTAAGTTGCTGTATACGTACTGTATACAAATATTTGGAGTACCCAATGTCTAAGATCTACCCACAATCTAATATAAAAGACCACTTACAATCGGGATATCAGCCTGATATGCTATTTGTCAAAGACCCACAAACACACCTTGAATGTTCAAGTTTGTCTTTTTGCAAACAAATCAGTGAGCATTTATGTTGAGAGTGTAAACACATCTTATAAATCTTGAACTTATTAAGTTATTTCATTATACTGTGGTTGCCATCAGTGTGATTTCGATGCTTTACTCTTTGTGTGACAGAAACGTAACAGGTGTGCTTTGTTTTCAATACAAGTAGTTAACTTATCCCATATTAAAAACCAAACCAAAACTGCAATATTACCACTGTTCCTGTTTGTGGTGCAATTGATTAGTCACCCAACAATTACACTTTTAAAGGACACAGAAAATGTATAACACTATACCAATATACACTCACATCTATTAAATAATTAGTCTTAGAAGGAGAAGTAATTTCAGGAGTACAGTTTTGACAGTTTTGTTTTCTCCGACAGCATACAAGCAATGATCCATATTGCTTTGTGGAGTTTTTCGAACACAGAAATGCTGCTGCTGCCCTTGCAGCCATGAATGGGAGGAAGATATTGGGAAAGGTATGCTTGTCTTGTCCAATGTTGAATAGAAAACGTCCCTCCTTCCTTTAGTGCAATGCTTGATGTTTATTGTATATCTGAAATATCTGTAATTATTTTGATTATAGGAGGTTAAAGTGAATTGGGCCACCACTCCAAGTACTCAAAAGAAAGACACATCCAGTAAGTATTTACCCTATACCCCTTCTTGCTAGATGGCTCTTAGTTAACCCAGAAATGTAAGTTTGTTCTTATTGTTGTATTATTTTCCAGATCACTTCCATGTTTTTGTTGGTGATTTGAGCCCTGAGATTACAACAGAGGATGTCAAAGCTGCTTTTACACCTTTCGGGAAAATCTCGTAAGTTTTGCAAAAGTTTTGCTACCTGTTGTGTGCATTGTGTACAGCATATTTCCTCTCAGGGTGCACTTAGAAACGGACATCTCTTCTATTTGACATTATTGATTGATGTGCTATCACCACATTTGAGTTTTTCGATTTTTTTGTTCTTCAATTGACTACTCTTTTTCCACGTCAAAGTGTGTATATTTAATGTAGAATAACAAAGTCTAGTTTGAAGCTCAGCACCAAGACACAACACAACAGCAAGTTATCGTTTCAAAATGCTAATCATGTCTTGACCTTTTTGAGTATTTGATATAGGTGACTTTTATTTTGACAACATGGTATAATCCAACTAAATGTAAAAAAGGCATATTAATGTGCAAAACTTTAGGTTTGAACTGGCATCTCCAACATGTAGATAAAAATAAATACTTTCTCAAACACTAATAACATAAGGTAGCAGGCAAACCAGCCATTGTGTTTTTAATAATGAAAGTATTTAGCAGCTATTCATAATAATGGGATGGTAACAGTTACAGTGTTTTTTCCTGCCGTGCAGTTCAAGGCTGCCTTGATCCACCTTACATTACCCCAGGGGAAAATTCCTAACTGCGACAGCCCTAGTACAATGTTATGTATATATTATTCACAGATAATCTAAATTGTGTTTTGTTCTTTGTTTTTCTTCAGTTTGTTGTAAATAGAAAGTCTTACAGGTGTATATCCTGAACGACTTGTCTATGAAATGTATTCTTTTGTCAATTTTCATGCTTAAAGGTGCTGCAGGTAAGATTCTGCAGTTGTAAAGAGAGAGAGAGCAGCAAGAGAGCAAGATTCTGAAACTAAATAACCCAAAACACGTCCCCTCCCTCTCTTCTCCCGCCCTCCTTATGTTTCTCCGTCATTGAGAAGTGTTGCATTCACGCACCTGTGATTGACAGGGAAGATGGATTCCGCAAACCAATCAGGGAAGAGATGCCCTGATTGGTCAGAAATGAGCCGGGAGTGGTCTAAAATCGAAATAGGCTCATACAGAGGCAGGCGCAGTCAACGCAAAACACATAATCTCACACTGCATTTCACTCACTAATAGCTGACGGATGACTGTGGCATTTCTGTGGCAAATTACATTCAAATTATAGCTCTTAAATCTTACCTACAGCACCTTTAATGTCAAGATAAATAGCACTATGCATGTGTAATATTACACACGTGTAGTTAACATATATTTTGCACATGCATAACATAATTTGCCAATAGATTAACTTAACATTAATAATAATAGTTATTGTATATGTAAATATAATGTAAATATGGGATGTTGTTGATTTAAAGTATCAAGTCTTAGCTTCATGGTTTTTCTTGAAGATATTTAGATTATGGTAAGTAACTTGTCTTGAATGTCAACAAAATTCAATATTTTCATGAGCCTGAAAAGCTTTCACCTTACCTGCGGTTGTGGATCTCAGTGAAGTAATAGCACTCTGGTTATTTTACAGAAATGCTCATAGGATTGGACAGGAGCTTGAAGCTAACAGCCAGGAACTGTGCACTCGGAGACTCAGATGTCGTTTCTTTTCCTCTATTCTATTTTCCATATGTCTTTATTGTAGATGCTGTCTATTAACATGACCTAGTTTAGATTAACCAACCTTAATACTCTAGATTGATGTGTGACCTGTCTCATTTTGATTTGCATCGTACTGTTTGTAGTGTAATGCTCCTCCACAAGAATTCTGAAAATGTCAATTTCTCAAAATTTGCAGCTCCCCCAAACTCCATATTGGTGGTAAAGAATTGACCAGGAAAAATAAAGAAATCTGTTAACAGGCCATGTATGCCGTTTAATTCCTTTTTTCTCTTTGATATATATTTTTTATATATTTCTATTTTTAGGACGAGCACCAACAGCAGATTTTAAGAATGCATGGTAAACCTTACAACGTATTCCTTTTTGTGAATTGAAGTCAGTAGTCTACTAGTGTGAAAGTTGAACAAGACGGTGGTGCTCTGTTGGCCAGGAGTCCTTTAAACAACAAGCGTAGGCTGCATGTGTTTGTTCTCTTGTTGGTCTTTTTAAAGTGTTGCTTTGACATTAGTCTTACACACCAGTGGTCAGTCCAGGGCTAAGATAGTGAACGTACAATTACAATCTAGGAACATGTAGAGGAATCACTGTTCAGTGTGTTTTGCGTGGTTCCTTTTTAAAAGAGAACATTTTCAAAATAAAGCATGCTAATATTGTTTTGCTGTTTGCTTCCAGCGACGCCCGTGTTGTGAAGGACATGACGACAGGCAAATCAAAGGGGTATGGATTTGTGTCCTTCTACAACAAACTGGTAAGGCTCCAGGGCAAGAACACACGATGAAGGTTATTTCTCTTTTCTGTTCTTTTGCATATTACTGTATTTTATAAAACAAATCATAACATATTTAAGGTCATTGTTGGATAATAGATTTAGTTTGATTTATTTGCAACATTTACATTGTGACATTAGATAGGAATTTTCTCAGGCAAGATAGTGGCTTTTTAAAACTTCACAATGTCGTACATAGATGTAGTGGAACTACCTTTTAATTTGAAATTCCAGGATGCAGAAAACGCCATCGGTCAAATGGGGGGGCAGTGGCTCGGAGGGCGCCAGATCAGAACCAACTGGGCAACACGCAAGCCACCGGCTCCAAAGAGCATCCCAGACAGTATGTATGCCGTCTCTTCAGCCCGCCCCGGTGGAACCTGATGTTCATAATAATATAAAAGTTACAAAATAATACACTAAGTGTGTATACATTTCTGGCTATGAAAACTTTCTGTATTATGAACAATTTTTAAATGCAGTACAATTTGTAGATCACTGTTTGAATTATACACTATGGGCATACATGTTATGTTTACTTTACAATATATATTTTTAATTATTGTTTGAATGGGTCATTTGTTTATTTTCAGACGGGTCGAAGCAGCTGAGGTTTGAGGATGTTGTGACCCAGTCCAGCCCGCAGAACTGCACTGTGTACTGTGGAGGGATTCAGTCAGGGCTCACAGGCAACTACCCATATTCAGTTTTTTGAAAATGATTGCGTGACGTAAAGTTAGTTAATATATACAGTAGGTTGCCGAAGCTCTTGTGACACAAATGTATTTTTTATCTTTCAGAGCACCTCATGCGACAGACCTTCTCGCCATTCGGTCAAATAATGGAGATCAGAGTTTTCCCGGAGAAAGGATATTCTTTCATTAGGTACAGTTTGCAGAGACAACCTCCAATGCACAAAATAACCTCTAGATGTCAGCACAATATTTACAATTGCCAACAATCAATAGTGCACCCGTAGCTCTGAGCTGAGTTCTGTTTCATGGGCATCTATCATGTATTAACAAGTAATACATGATAGTAATACACCGTTTAATTATACCCCCGGATTCAAAATAAATCCACGGAAAAGATTGAACGCCATTACCTGATGTCTTCAAAGGTTCTCCTCTCATGAAAGTGCCGCCCATGCCATTGTCTCTGTGAACTGCACCGCCATCGAGGGACATCTGGTGAAATGCTACTGGGGCAAGGAGTCTCCGGATATGGCCAAAAGTCCACAACAGGTAGATAAGATGCTACTTTTAAGGACTAGTCCTTAATAAATGCAGACAAAATAAAAAGTCACAAGTTAAGATAACATAATTGAGTTGCCTGCCTCTGTGTGTCCCCCCAGGTGGAGTACGGCCAGTGGGGGCAGTGGAACCAGGTGTATGGGACACCCCAGCAGCAGCAGCAGCAGCAGCAGCAGCAGCAGTATGGACAGTACACTTCCAACGGGTGGCAGGTTCCCTCCTACGGCATGTACGGCCAGACGTGGAGCCAGCAAGGCTTTGGAGTGGAGTAAGCCCTTATTTTTTAAATTACATTAGCTGTTAGACTAACCAGCGCGCTGTGCATGTGTAAAACATAGCGCCAGTGGATGAGAGACTGCAGACAGAGCAGATAAAAATGTATAACATGTCTTCCGACATGCGTTGTCATTTCTACTACGTGGCTCGTCTGGTGTGCAACCTGCTTTTCGGACCAAGAGTGGATCCAAAAGCCACTGACTTCCTCTACACGGCACTTACTTGTGATGAAACTACAAAGTTCAACTACAAAATTACAAAGTTTTGCTTTTTGAAGCGGTATTCAAATAAAACGTGTTTTAACTAGGGTGACCAGATCTACCAGGGCTGGCTCTTGCCAGGCTAACCCGCAACCCCCACATCACAATTTTTCAATAACTGTCATTTTCTCCTGCTGTTTCAGGCAATCCCTGTCTCCGGCCTGGGTGGGTGGCTTCGGATCCCCTCCGTCACAGGCACAGCCGGGCCCGGTGGACTTGGCCAACCTGGCCAACTTCAGCATGGCTGGCTACCAGACGCAGTGAGTCGGCCCTCATCTCCGCTGCACCGTCCACGCTCTGCTGGGGGAACTCTTGACACAGGTGCTACGGGAATGATGTTTAAGGAGCCCTGTTCACAAAGGCTTTAAAAGGATAATTGTTGTGACTGTAAAAGGAAATCCAGGAGTTTATTTGCGTTATAATAAAAAACAACCCCCACATACAGTACACGCATATATGGTACCGCTGTAAAGAACTAACAAAAAAAAGCCACGTCCAAGTGAAGGTGTACATTGCGTGATTATTTTTGGAAATTGGAAATGAATATGGAAATAATTTTCTCCATACATTTTAAGATTAATGTTTGGTAACATTTCTGTTAACAGAAACTAACTGTCTAAAACAACAAGACATTTTTAGAGGTGTACATTTGGGCTTTGACAATCGCTTACTGGGAATTTCAGATCAGGATTAATTATACTTTTAAACATACATGGTTTCAGGTCATATATATATATATATATATATATATATATATATATATATATATATATATATATATATATATATATATATATAATTTGTAATAATCAAGTGTTCACTATCACTATTCAACACAGAGAAAGGTGGAAGGTGAAAATGCTCCTGGAAGAAATTCACAGATTTGAAAACAATATACATACTTCATTGAGGCAGACAGCATGTTCCCATTCAAGAAGTACTTATTGTTTATTACATTTTAGTTTTTGCTTCTAACTCATGGGTCAGGCCAGAATATGCGGATTGTATAAATACTATGTAAATAGCTTAAACTCCCATACTTTCCTTTTTTTTCCCCTCCAAAACCAAAAACCTTTTGTACAGATAAATGAGTTATGCTGATTCTGGGACTGGTCTCCTTGTTCATCCTTGGATCTAAAATAGTTGTTTATTCCTGTTACATTGATTCTCTTCACAGAAAATTGTGAAGGCTCCCTTTTTAAATCTGTTCTTTTTTTTATATACACACACAGTAACTTATTTAGGAGGATTTTGGGTAAAATTCGATGATGTGACATCATGATGTATCCCCTGTGTCAATCTAAAGGAAGAAACAATGCTTCATATCAATTGTCTTTGTATTTTCCATGGATGATGAAGTGGTCCACAAAGATAACTCCAGAGCTAATTACATATTTTCATTCATTTATTTGTTGAATTAATTTCTTCGATGATTCGACCTTATGTCGTCCTTCATGTAAACTGAATTCTCATTCAACCATTGTTGAGCTGTTCAAATGCCCAAAAGCATTTCCACACATTTTAGACTAAAGCATTTATGAGAGCACTGGCGAATGGTAAAACATTTGTTGTTCTTTTTGTAAATGTCCTGTCATTGGAATTTTTGTGCCATTATGTACAGTCTTATAAAACTAGCTCTTTTTGTGTTTAAAGAAAACTGAACATGGTCATGTGGATTTGTAAATATGAACCCTTTAAAAAACTTGATGATTATGTACATACTGTAGGTAATCTAATTTCCATTCATAGAATTTTAGCAATATCATTTATGGATATGCCGTAACGGGTATGTCTGCAAATTGTAATAATTAGGCTTCATTGCAATTTCAGGGTCATTTCAAATTAAAAGTTTCCCATTGTAATTTGTTGTGCCATCTTCAGAGAGTAGAAGGAAATGGGCAATGTTTATGTTTGAATTGCATGTTTGACATGTGATATATCTGTTGCTTCAAATATTGAATGTAATAGCAAGTTTGTGACAGTTGAAATTCAAAAGCTGAATTGGATTGCAGTACTGGATAACTTGCAACATTTCATTCAAACAAGACACAAATAAACCATCCAAAATAAAGGAACTTTTGAAACATGTTATTCATTAACATTTATTCTATTTAATGCTTTATGTATGAATGTAAAATACCAGCACCGATCTATGAATTTGCTTTATAATGTGTCAGTGCTCTTATTGTGAAAGTAACACTGCATTTTATACATACAATACATACACAATTGATAGATTTTTGTGTGAACATTCATACAAATGTGCAATTCTTTACAGAGTAAACATTAAAGCATACCCATATTTTATTATGAATATTGTGCTGATTTGCCTCAGGCAAAATAATTCTCAAATGTGCCTCTTATGAATTTTAATTTTGGACAAAGTTTTCAAGTTAATGCAAGACTATTTAATTACAATTCAACATTGCATGAATAGTCTAGCATTTTGGTTAACTAATCCACGTTACAATTACAGTTAACCATGTACTACATGCACATCATAATATACACATTCTTAAGCATTTAGAAATCTTGTACATAGATTCAAGAGTTTTTAGCAAGTATGTATAATATATTAGGCAAAAGTAGCATTAACATTTATTACATTAATTTAGTCAGATATAAATTTTGGATAATGCTTCCCTAGTTACATGTATTTAATCTTTGTACTATTGTGGAAATAGCTAGATAAATAAACAAACATCAAATTGAAGATTATTACGACAGCAATGGCAATCCAAGCTAACCACATAATATTGTTTTAATGCAAGTTGTATCTACCATACTGTGCAGTAACCTATAACCTCACTTCCGTTATCTTATATCAAGCAGGGATACCTATATGCACATAATGCTTGCTTGTAAATTATGTTAGGCTATTTAAATTATTTTATAGAAGAAGATTGATTTATGCAATTGAACATGGTTCTTAAAATAATGTGCTGGATTTTCTTTTACTATTGATTGGACCACTGTTAAAGTGTGTTCATGCTACAAGATACTTGCAGAAGTCAATGCAAAATGGTGCACTTACGCCACCAAACACCATTGAAATGTAGCAGAGCACCGTTCATTATCACAAGTGACAACACTCTGTTCTACTGTGAGGTCAAATTTGAGAATTGTATATGTTCTACTTGGGTTACATATGAGAATCATATAATTTCTACTTGGATTACACATGAGCATTATGTATGGAACGGTCAGAAGGGACTGGTCTCCAGTATGGTATCCCTCTATCTGCCTGAGCTGAGAAATTCCCATCTGAGAAAGATTCATTGTTCTGTATAAAGGTAAAAGGCAAATAATACAAGTTATGAATGCAGAGCTGTACAAAAATGACCCCAATAGCATAATATTGAAGATATCACATTGGTTTCCTTACTGTTTCCTTAAGTCCCAGCTTCCTCATAATCATTTCAATCTGCGGAACAATGGCCGCAACAGAGCTTTGTAGTTCAACAACCTGTCTGGACAACCTTGTATCCAAAGAAAGATGTTTCACCGTTAGCTTGGTTTGCACTGTTCATAGTACATTATGATCAACCAAGAGTGACATTCCTCGTGAGTGTGCTAGTGGGTTTGGTTATATTTACATGATGCATTCTCAGCCTTTCTATGTCCTGAATAATTACATCATTCAAGTACAATGGTACTGGAAGTCTCACAAATGGTAATCTCACCTCTGAAGCTCCCCATGCTCCGACATGGTTTGGTTGGACGTTTCCTTCTGAGATGTCTCATCCCCTAAACCTTTATCATAGTCCATCCCAAGCGTGTTGAGTTCAGCACTGAGAGCATCCTGAGGTAAAAAAGACAGGTTCGACAGATTAGACTAGACACTACCTTACAATTGTACACATTCACCATGTGAGATGTGTAAATGTAGAGTTAGTTACAAACCCTCTTTTCCTCCAATTCTGCCTTCATCCTTTCTTGCTCTTCTTGGTCGAGAACTTGGTTGCCATCATAGTCAAACCGAGAGAAAGCTGCAGAGATTTCATGGTCGGCATGTCCCATCCTTGCAGAACATCAAGTAGGACCAAGGTAAGGGTTAAAATGTAATATTATTGTGGCAGCCCCTTTCAAATGTGTTTAGTTTTTCATGACTTACTCCTTCAGGGTTTCTCTGAAATCCTTGAATTCAATCTCCCCCGATTTAGATCGTAGAGCTTTGTGAACGTCTGATATTTTCTCCTTTTTGAGCTTCAACTTCATGAATGTTTTCATATAGCTCTGCGTTACAAAGAGAGGACATTTTGACTTGCAGTATTGCAGGTAAACGTGCAGAACGTGCTGCGCTTTATTCAACAGTCACACGAGGTGACGCTGTTACCTGCTTGATGATGTCAGTAATCTGTAGGTCGTCTTTCTGTGACGAGAGCTCCTCCTTCACCTCAGAATACGTGTCATTTATGATGGCCAAAAACATATTCTAGGAACCAAATAGGCGGAATCAATGTGAGGGCACCCGTTCTCCGGTTTATTTTACTGTTTACTAAAGAGTGGATTACTTACCAGCAGAACGAAAAAAACAAAGAACACGTAGGTGAAAAAGTAGATGGGTCCAAGAACCCGGTTGGCCCGCTCGATGCCGTTGTAATCAAAGTCTCCGAGAATAATCCTGAGCTGTGTGAACCTAAAGAGAAACACAGAAGAGTGCACAATAACGAAAACAATCACTTTAACGATCCAAACTCTAAACTCAAACTCTCAGGCCCTCTTTAAGATGCTTACATGCACTTGACGAAGGTGCTGAAGGAATCCACCTCCGTTCCGAAGAGCAAGTAGCCAAGTTGAGCGTAGGCAAAGAACACGATGAAGAACATGACCGCGAATCCGAGGATATCTTTTGCACATCGCCCCAGCGTGGAGGAAAGTTGAGTCATGGTCTTGTTGAAACTGATGTATTTGAAAATCTGTAGGGAAGACCAGAACATTAACAAGTGATAGCCAGGCACTACGTTTCAAATGGATATGGACATGATGGTCTGGCATTCTAGTTAGTGGTTCCTTACCTTGATCCAAGCAAAGAACAAGTTCACTGCATTCATATTGTTGTATTGTGTTTGCCAGAATGCCAGGAATTCAAAATCTGCATAGATGTCTGGTTGTTGCAAAAGTTTGCCAAGCAGCTTATCTACTTTGACAGTGCGGAAAACGTTGAAAATGACTGCGACGATGGCAAGCTGCGAAGTAAAATGAAGAGTGATGAGTAAGTGTTTCACTGTAGTCATTGGGTTTATACAGGTTATATAGTCAAATGCATGTCAGCCATAGTGTTTCAGTTATGGCCAAGATTTGCCAAAACAAGCCTCCCCAAAATTCCCTCACCAGTATTATAACAACGTCCAATATGTTCCAGATGCTTTTGAAGTAAGCAAACTTGTGTATTCGCAGCTCAAGAATCTCCTCTACAATATAATAGAGGATGAACAAGCAGAAGAAACATTCGCAGCCAAGGATGAAGTAATCCCAGTAGTTGATATAGCGGATCAGTTTCACTGTCCTTATCTGGTAGGAAGGAATAGCGCCACCAGAAGCTGGGAATTCAACCAGCAACCTGCAAAAATAAATATACCCTTTTGGTCAAAATCGTCATCATTATTGAAGATATTTCAGTTGAAAGAGAATGCGAAATAGTCACAATTATTTGATTACCTGATGACGCAGAACATGTTGATGTTGGCATTATATGTGGAGAAGTCAACGAAGACTGCTCTGGTTCCCCGGTCCAACCACAGATTGGCTATCAGTTCACTCAACAAGGCAGCGCTCTCTTCCTTGGTTGTGTTCAGGTCCTGGTAGTACCCTGCACCGCTGTATGTGGTTAGCAGCCCCCAGTGTGCCGAGCCCTTGATCTCTTTCTCTGTATGGTACGTCCATCTGATGAGGCAGAAGAATCAATCACAGAAACTAAAGAAGTGCAATCTAAGTGGAACTAGAATCTTACAGCACACTGGATATTGCATGAACAATACACTGTAAAAACCACGAGACGACAACGATTAGCTCACGCGGTGCCGTTGATCTCCCCAAAGCCCAGGTCGTCCTCTTTGACTTCGTTGTAGACGTCGAAGCATCCTGTGATTTGGTCTTGGAAGTCACTGTGGACCTTGCAGGAGTTGTCCTTGATCTTGATCTGGCGCATCCGTGGGACACCCAGCAGCATGTTCTCGTAGTAGATGAAGGACCGGTCTCCGCTGGCCAGGGGCTGGTTGTTGTACCATTTCGTCCAGTAGAGGCCATCCAGCAAGGGGCCCTTGGCATACTGTCCAGGAATAGAAGTAGGTGCCAGATGTCAGTGTATTTCTTGTCTCACAAACGATTAAAAACATGATTTCTGATTTCATACTGTGTTGCTGATAGCGAAGATGGAGGAAAACTCACGATCCAAAAGTCGGCCATGCTGTCAATTGACTGAAACGCAACACCGCCGCCGCCGCCCGTGTTCACAAACAGGTCCGTCATGGCTTTGGTGTAATAGTAGGTGCTGGAGCTCGTCATTCCATATGTCACTGGAGGACGGCAAACTCACATTGTTGTGCACAATCGTGGTTCCATATCAGGCTTTGCTCAGGCTCATCTTTAAAATGCTGCCTCATTCAATGGGGCCAAGATAAGGCTAAGTCAGGGGTGGACACTCACGTGAGCCCCCATTCAAGTCCTGTTATGTTGTTATGTTTCCGCCTTAGCAGTCGAATGGGGTGAGATTAGAGGCACTAATTTGTTTGAAGAGTGTACGCATTGGCCAGACGCAAAGAGCTTCATCAAACAATGTCAATCTAAGCGGAACAAAGCATCAATGGCTGAGGCCAAAGCTCTTATCAGTGGAAAGCAAACGGGCAGGCCCCCGTGTTCCTTTCACTGCCGCTGTTCAGCCGGACAATGGCTTCAAGCTGAATGAGATGGGGAGGACAGCCTTAAGCAGTTGATGATAAATCAACATGGTAAACAGGTGTACCACAGTAACAACCTGCTCAGATGACCCTATATCACAGTGACGATCATCTCGGATCAAGACGATAAATAGATGTAAAACAACAATGGAAAATACTAATTTGTTGTAGCCCCTAAATACTTTTTGAGAATCCTATAAAATGTCACTCCTAATTTGAATTCTGAGAATAAATTGGTGTTGTTCACAGTGCACTTACAAAGACATATATCAACCAGGAACACCAGATAGACCAGTAGCTCCCTTAGTGTGGTCCGCAATAACTGCTCTCTGTTGCCGGTGGTGTCTTCAGTCAGAGTTGTGCCCCACAGCCCTGCAGAGAAGATGTAGTTCACCATGATTGTTCACCTTGAGTGACCTGAGGTTTTAGATGCACTGTGCAATGTATTTTATACTTTTATACCCATTACTTTATAAAAATGGGTTCTTTGGATAGGGAATAGTTAGCTCCATGGTTATAAAGAAACACCCTCACATTTTCTTCAGCTTCTTCAGTGTATGTTAGACTAAAAGGTTTCAATTTTGTGTACATTTTAGGTGCAAGTTTCAGTACGCAGCTCATGTAGATTCATTTCATATTTGATTCTTGACATGTATTTTGAAATATTTAACGGGGCAGCCTACCTTTGACAAAGGAACAACAGCCTCTCCGCTTCTTCACTGGCCTCCCGTCGAGGGACTCTGGCTGTTCCTTGAACGAGTGGGGGGGTCCCGGGTCTGGAATGCACACGCTGTCCACCGAGCCCGAGCCTGGGAAGACGGACTGGGGGTTGTAGATGGTGCTGACCACCCTCGGCAGGGGCGGAGGTGTGCCGCAGAAGCCCTGGTTCACCCAGGCCCCGTTTCCCACGCGCTCCAACTCACACTCCACCTGCCCACTGAGGTGGCTCTCGGCCCGGTTGTTCAGGCACTTCATGATTCCGCTTCTGGTGTCCCTGGGGTCCTGGGTGTCTCTGGGTCTCTCTGGGTCTCTCTGGGTCTCTCTGGGTATGGGAGATCCTTTCAGTGGTCAATGGTGATGGTCAAATGGAGCAGAGCAGAGGCTTCGGAGGGTTTTGTACACCTGCTGGTGGAAGGACGATAAAGGGGTGATGACATAAGCGCTGCCCAGGGAGGGGCTACCGGCCCTTTGTAGGTTTCTGTCGTGCTACGTAAAATTTAGATCCACTCTTATGAAAGTAAGTACTTTTAACATTGTCTTTAGATAAGATATATACCACATAAGCAGTTTATATCTATACATTCTATCCATTGTCGTATCCAATCCAAAATCCAATATTTATACATATGTATATTCAATATATAGAGTATGTTCCAATCTCACACCGGCTGCAAATCTAGCAACCAGTTTCTGTCCAGGCAAGGGACAGAAATATTTACTTGTAAGTCTTGTATCCTGTCCTTACAATTTTCCCAATGAAAAAGACCCTGACAATACCCAATTCAATATTAAACAAAACAGCAGTCCTGTGATATATTTCACATTGCCAACTGTTGACGGCTTGTGAATTGGCTTGCTTATAGGAGTATAATACCCAGAGACCATAGCACAACGATAGCCCCCCCCCCCCCCCCCCCCCCCCCCCCCCCCCCCCCCCCCACCCCCACCCCCCCCCCCCCCCCCCCCCCCCCCCCCCCCCCCCCCCCCCCCCCCCCCCCCCCCCCCCCCCCCCCCCCCCCCCCCCCCCCCCCCCCCCCCAACCCC
>OOFB01036983.1:78719-119347 GCA_900323305.1 Trachyrincus murrayi
AAAAAAACCCCCCCCCCCAAAAAAAAAAACCCAAAAAACCCCCCCCCCCCCCCCCCCAAGGCATAAATGACAGGATAAACACAGAAATAATGTATAACTTAAAAGGCTGAGGAAGTGTTCTTTGGTTTTAAATTGAAAATCTGTATTTATCACCAGGGCCACGTTTGACTGTATTGCAGGTTAAGACAACGCATTCAAGTAAGCCCTCTGGAGATCATTCACATCCGGGGTCTTAAACTCTGAGTACCTACTATCTCACAGGCAGCAGGCTTAGAACGTTTCCAAAACGAGATGCAATTGCAAAAAACACATAAGATGGCACATTGCAGATCGTTTTTTTGATGGTGTTTCTTTCACTCTGTACTCTGGACTGCACGTTGAGGTTGCAATGAATTTAAGCTTATTCTTGTTTTAGTTTGCCCCGCCATGGGCACACCAACACACACCATAGATGAGATCAACTACTGCATCCGTTAATAAGTAGTCCACCGTATGAGCCTTCAGACAACATGTGACCAAACTGGGCACAGAAAAAAAAAACAAGAACGATCTTGCTGCATATTCACTCAAAATTGTCATTCAAGCTCAATTTTATGAAAACTAAAAGTATGGTTGATGAGTCGAGGGAAAAAAAAAAAGAAAAAGACAATGAGGAGGAAGGAGAACTAGTGCTTTGTGGACCGGGTAGTTTTACACTTCGAGGTGTGTAGAGCTCTGAATGTTGCTTTCACAAGTATTGTCCGTCTGCGCTTTCGCCATGCTCTCGTTGGCCAGCGTGTAGTGCGGTATCGTGTCTCTGAGCCCGGGCTCGCCGCCGAGGGTCAGCGACTCCTCCTCTTCCTCCTCCTCCTCCTCGCCGTCGCTTTCCTCCAGGCCGTCTGCGCTGCCGCTGGACTCCTCGCTGTCGCTCTCGCAGGAGCTCGACGTCTCGTCCTCCGAGTCGGAGTAGACCTCCGCGCCGTGGAAGATGTAGTGATTTGGTACTTGAAATAGGTACTGACATGCTGGCGGAAGAACGAGCAACAAGAACAAGAGACGGGTTCAGAATAGGGTGTGTGGGAAATACACCATTTGCTTGTCGAAGAGTTTAGACGCTGACATTTAACTTAATGTGTAAACTCACAACTAATTAATGTAGTATTAACATGGCAGTAATTGCACTAAAACATTTCACATCAAGCGTGGTGATAATGCCACAATCTCAAGCTTACCCTCAAGGCGCTTGCTAATAGGGCTCCTGTTAAGTCGACTCATCCAGCATCTTCTACGAAGTTCCAGGTTGGAGTCCTGGTGTTTGGCCTCAGCCGCCTCCTCCTTTGGCGTGTCCTCCGTTGGGGCCTGAGAGGACTCTGCGGTGGTGGTGGTGGTGGTGTTGTCGGCTTCGTCGGGTTGTGCTGCCTCCGGACACGGCTCTGGGAGTACTTGGTCGGTGGTGCCGGGGGCTTCCGTGACCTTCTCCCCCTCCGTCTCCTCTGAAGGTGTGGCTGGCGTGACTACCGAGTTTGCGCCACCCTGAGTCGTCTCCTCCGGCGTCGGCGTCTCCTCCTGCGGCATCTCGCCTGAATCGGAGGTCGTCGTAGTCTCCGCGGCTGCGTCCGTGGCGTCCGGTAACCGTGGAGGCTTCTCTGTGATCTCATTGAGTCTTAAGGTGTTGTCGCACAGCTGCTCAAAGTCGCCGCCCAGTCGGTGGCAGAGCTCGTTGACGATGACGTCACAGTCGCCGAGCAGCTCCACGTCAAAGTTCAGGTGAGGCAGCTGCTCCCGGTTGATCAGGATCTGTGGCACGTCATGAGGGATGGAGTCTGGACGTGGACAAACGGAGAAAGCGATAAGATCAGTCAGCGGTTATCTTGGACACGCCCAAGAACTACACATGATGGGCTATGGTAGGGATGCTACAAACATAAAAATATTTGTTGGCGAACATACTTGGGATAAGAGCGACCGGTCTGACTTTAAGTGAGGAGCCGATGACTATCAAGAGATCCACTTCGTCCTTATCTTGTTTCATGGCTCTGTGGAACATTTCTGGAAGATTCTCCCCGAAGAAGACGATGTCAGGCTTCATGATTGCTAAGGGGATATCTGGACAGTGTGGACAATGAGGAACAACCTGCAAGAGGAATTGATCCATTCATTAGTGAAACTGGTAAAGGAATGCAAAATGATATAGGTATGGTCAATGCACCTCTAAAAGATATTTGCATCAGATATGACCAAATTACAATTCTGAAACAATATTTGGATGAATGTTGAAAATGTGACAAAATGTGTGGTATTAATTATATTTTTTGTGATTTAAGAGTCACCATTAAATTAGTTTCTATTATGTTATTAATTTACATTTATATTGACAGTATTGTTAGTTGAATGTGAATAACTGCACTATGACTCTGGTATTAGTTTTTAAGAAATACCTGGTTGAAGATGTCTTCCCTGATAGCCTCACAGTCCACTGAGTGTTTACAGACCAGACAGGACGCCGTTGCAAATGATCCTGCAGGAAAAAAAAACTGCTTATTTGTTACCGGTCCACATCACTGGTTGCGCAATCGACTGGGGCCAATCCTAACGGCAACTTACCGTGGCACTGGATAATCCTTTGTACACCCGCCACTTGTTCCAACGTGTCAATGTTCTGCGTGTAATTGCGCAAAAGCTTCCCCTGCTTATCCAGCATGGATATGAATTTGTGACAGGGTGATGGCTGGAACTGACCGGGGTAGATCTCCTGCAATGCAAAGACACATTGAGTGAACACATGCAGCTATAGCTTGCAGGCAAAATCTGTTGTGTATGTTCAGGATTGTGGGCATCATCACACCTGTCAAATGTAATGATATTTGAAGTAGGCAATGGTAGCAAAAATGGTCGACAAACCTTGGCAAACTTAAAGAAGGGTCGCGGGTCTCTTCGAAAGTATTCAATGTCAAACATGGATTGAGGGTCTGGAAGATCGGGGAAGTCTACAGCAAGCCTTGCATAAATACCACCACGGGAGCGGAAGTCCGGTATTCCACATGACACAGACACCTAGAGGAAAGATGTAAAAGTTAATCGGACAAAGTGTCATGACAACACCATACATTTAGGTTAAGATAGTACAAGAGGAAAACAACAGTGACATGTTAACGCCAATACATACCCCAGCCCCGGTCAACACAAGGATCTTTTTACTTTCATGGAGAAGCCGGGCCACATCCTCTAGTGTGTTAATATCCTTGCGCTTCTTTCTTTTCGGCGGCTCCGAGATGTTTATGATGATCTGCCACAACGTCATGTCATCCAGGTCGGGCGGGAGCGTGGTCTCTGGAAGCAGGTCCTTCAGAATGGTCCTGGGATCTGTCTCTCTCATGATGTGTTGCTGGATGAAACTGTAGGAACCTGGTTTTAAGACACAACACCACACCAGTTGTAGACCAATACTTCACGTTCCCTACAGTTTTTATGTTTTTTTTTTTAGTGTGTATTAAATGTGACCAGATACCTATTTGAGGTTGGGGTGTCCAGTCACTGGAGCTGGCGTGTGAAGACCTGTCATCGTCGTCGTCGGGGGTGTCGGCTAACCCGTTGGAGGGAAGACCATGAAAACCTGACGTGAAGGAGAGCCGTTAGAATAACGCCAGGTTAAAATTTGACCATCAGTGGTGTAATAACGTTAAGTTAAGTTAAAAAAAAGTGAAATAACGCAAATAACGGTTGGTGCCGACAACATCACGAACGTTGCTTCTTGAGGTCGGAAGTAAGTTTTTAACAACCTAGGTTTACAACTCCCAACTAAAAAACATCGAAAGAGAAAGGCTCCAAAACAAACAGGTTACACGTCAGAGGAGGCATCAAGTATCTTAATTCGACCAAACTTCACCGGAACACCACAATAACCGACAATAATAAACCTTGTGCGACTCTCCCGGTCCCACACGTTGGTAGTTTACTATGTTAGCGTGCTAGCCACGTTAGCTCCCGGGAGGCTAGCTGCCTCACCGGTGAAGTTAAAACAATAAGTCACGTGAACGAGGACAGCACACACACTACGGGCCGACACACCACCCCGCGTACCTGCGGTGTCTCCGACGGTCCCGAGGGCGTTGTTCTCGTACAGTTCCACGTCTGTCTTGTCAGGCTCCGGGACCAGCGGTCCAACCCCATTGTCTCCGGCTAGCGCTACTGGGGCCTGCTGCACCGCCATCACCGGCCCGGCCTCCTCCTTCTCGGGCTGCGCGGGATTCACCATCGCGCCCCAACCGCCCGTCGTCGCCTCCAACACGCAGGAGGAGATCCGTTCGGTCTCGGCCACTTTGAATTCGTAGTTCGGAATCGCGTTGATTTTGGATTTCTTCGCGGCGGGCTCGTCCGTATCAGCGGCGCTTGAGCAGGCGGCGGCGCCGCGGCCGAGAACGTTCTCTCCGTCCGCCATCTTCCGCCCGTGTCGCCGCGGAGAGCCGAGCGGGCGGCGGTGGGGGAACAGGAATTCTTCTACGCTCGACAGCTGGGTGATTTGCATGGCCACCACGTGACGTGGCTCTCCGCCAATCAGGGGCCGCTTTCAGCACGTCGATGACGTCAAACCATAACAAAATGTGTCACGTGGTGAAAAATGTTTTATAAGTGTCCACTGCACTAACGAACCAGGAGATATAACGTTATATTACCGCACCAAACAGATACTACAGGCTACCGCTGAGATGTCATGCATATATACTAAGACATAGTTATATAGCTTGTTTGTTTGTTAAAATAACAACGCAATGTTGTTAATATTGTGTTAATGTGACCACCTGCAGACAGAAGCGACTAGCTGCCTTTTAACAGCTGCAGTCTCACAGTAACAGATATTATTGGATTTATACTTTTATATCTTACTTTTATAATCTGTGCATTTCATGGAGGCCGTTTTGAGGTGTAAACGAGAGGACCTGGAGGATTACTACGGGCTGTTGGGTTGTGATGAGTTATCCTCGGTAGGTTATGGTGTACCGGGTCCGGTCTATTTCCTGGAGGTTTATATCTTTAAACATTTCTCAGAGATTAAAATACGATTAAAGGTAAAGTAGCCCAGAGAAAAAAGGCCTTCATATGAATGTATTACATCAGTAGCGATGGCCTCTTACAATTATTCGTGCGGTTTCATCATTGTTCCAGGTAATAGCCGTAGCCCATACACTTGTTGATGTAGTGTTTGTGTAAAGAGTGGACGTGTTCATGTGTGTTGTTGTCCTACAGACCGAGCAGATAACCAACGAGTACAAAATCAGAGTCTTGGCATGCCACCCCGACAAACAGCCAGGGAACCCCACAGCTGGTATGATGACAGAAAAATAAATGTTGTTCTTCTGCAACAAAAAAAACATATAGACCCATGCTGTACTAAATACTGCTATAACACCTTTTACTTATATGTTTGTTGTTGTGTGAAAAAACATTTTAGTTGCAGACTTTCAAAAGCTGCAGGAAGCTAAAGAGGTTTTGTGCAATGAAAGCAAAAGAAAGAATTACGACCTTTGGAAAAGAAGTGGAGTCACTATTTCATTCCACGACTGGCAAGCCTTGAATGACTCTGTGAAAACGGTGAGCACCTCCACCACAACACCCCACACACACACTTTCTGTATCAAACAGAGACCTAGTTCCACACCCTTCTTAAACCCCCTTTTTCAGTCAATGCACTGGGCTGTGAGAACTAAAAAGGAACCCATGTTGGAAGAGGCGAAAGCTGAATTTGCCATGAACTCCCAAGCAGAAGACATCCCTGTTGGCCATCATACACCAGAAGAGGACTCAGTGCCATCCTTTGGTAAATATAGTAGGCCTACACATGCATTATGTCATACAGGCCGTGTCATTTATTGTGTAGGCCTATTTAATTGTTTATCAGCTTGAAAATTCACATTTTAACATTTGTGTCCATAAAGTAAATGTGTTGTATTTGTTTTATTTATTAAAATGTAAAACCTTTTCCACATCCTCGTCCAGGTGACCACCGACGCTCCCGGTGGGCCTCAGACTCCCCGTCTACTCTGCTTCAGAAATTTAGGAATTATGAAATCTAAACATACATCACTATACTGTGATGTATGTATGGTTATGGTTATGATTACAATGTGTTGTATATCACACAAGCCACTGTTACTATATAACGTACATTTTCAGTATTTGTTTAAAACGTGGACCAAATTAGTTACGCTAATATAGCTACGCTATACAAGTATTGTATAGTGTTTTGTATATGCTATGAATATGTATCAACCGTTGTTGTCGTACTGTGATGCAACAGGTGTAACCATTAGGCTCATGAGGAGTGTTTAGAATATATTTAAATCATAATTGTTGCCTTTGCCATCATTAATTATGCCAAACACTGTGAAGTAAAGGGATGTTTTGTTTTCGTCCCACAGAGATATGACTCACCAATATGTAATACAGATTGAGTTGATATATTCAGTTTAGGGAACATGATTAGAAGCACTGAGTCACCTCATCAATTCAACAACATCTTAAGAAAATAATCCTGTAGGTGGATTAGGCTATTGTGACGTGTAACAAGGAGAATACTACATCTAAATAGAACACTTTGACTATCCTATCAGATGTGTACATTGTGCAATTAATCTTCAATTGTTGCACACTTTCTTGCAGCTAGTTGCATGATAATGCAGTTAGTTGAAGTCCCACAATTATCATTCAGGCAAACCGTAGGTGCCATAATAACACACAATTACAGTAGGGTTCATACATTTAAAAAAATCTGACAATCATTGAAGATTTATTTGATTTGCATGTTCTCTGCATTTAGGTGTAGGCCTACTGCTATATTTTGTGTGCACTGTATAACATGCTTCAAGTAAGATATGAATTATATGTTATGTTACGAGCAAACTAATGTTTACTTCCATAGCAGGAAATTATTAAATACAAATTATTATTCAAATATTAGTTGTTTTTTTGTGAGTTTTAATATTGATAAATTACTATGACTTTTTTCAATGCTTATGAAATATAAGAAACACATTCTGATGGGTCACCCTTTAACAAATAATGGACAAGAACATTGGGCCTACTTGTAGTAGGCATCCTACGACGTCATTGTCCACCCGTATTTCATTGGCCAATGCAGCCAGTTTTGTGATTTGACTGGACAACCGTCTGTCATCCAGCTGGTAGACGGCTGTGTTGCAGCTGCCAGAGTTTATTTAAGTCTGACTTGAGTCGACCCGCAGTAACTGAAGGTAACTCCAGCATGGCAGGACGGTATTTACTCCGAGCATGTACAACATTGAGGTTTGCAAATCAAAATGTTGCTGCTAGACCACTACAGCGGACCATGGGGACTCTAAACGGTAAGTATACTATATCGACACAGTGCAAAAATAAGTGCACAAATACAGGGCAAACCAAATGGAGGAGGAAAATAACACCTGTCGCATTCATTTTCAAACATATAATTAAAACGACATACAGCACTGGATTTGCTGTTACATTGTGTCCCAGCAAAAGGCTCTATTTAATATATCTCAAATTGTAACGTTTCTCCAAACGCCTATTATTATTTTCTTCGCCAAATCGCCTTAGATCCTAACACGGAAATATAACATCGATTGTGACGTAACGTTATGTCTGCCTTTGATTCATTCTAAAAAATATATGTATAAGAAGAGTATCACAACTGTAACGTTTAAATGTAATAAACAAGGTCATTCGGGAGTTTTACCCAGAGGCCTGTGATAGACCCACCTCCTCCTGGCACAACTTGTTGATCTGGTGCCAGTACGCCGTCCTGGTAAAGGGCATGCGTAGCATAGTCTGTTACTGCACACGGTGGAGTGTTGTGTACGTGCTCAGTAGTCATGCAGAGATTTGATTCACCAAATGTATCACTGACTACGATACAATCTCAATTATTGATTTGAGTTTTGCATTGTGGTACAAATTCAGGGGTACCAACAGATGACGAACAGGCCACTGGACTGGAGCGACGTGCCCTCCAGGCCCTCAAGAAGGGAAAGGTACTGTGTACACACACACACACACACACACACACACACACACACACACAGTGTATTTCCAATTATCATTGTTTGTATATACGAGTGTGTACTGATGATATCCATTCCAGGACCCATACAGCATGATGAAGCCCAAGGAGTACGCAGGGACCAAAGCAGAACCCCATATCGTCCCCTGCATCGGCACCAAGCGGCTGGTGGGTTGTCTGTGTAAGTGCTGTGCCATGGGAGTGTTTGCAGTATTAATTACCCTGTGACCATGCGATGGAATGACTGGAGGTGGCTGTACTCTCCCCCCCCCCACACAGGTGAGGAGGACAACACTGCGATCGTGTGGTTCTGGCTTCACGAGGGAGAGGCCCAGCGCTGTCCATCTTGTGGATCTCACTACCAGTTGGTCCACCATGAGCTGCCCCACTAAAACAGCAGTGTCAAACTAGGGACAACCTCCGGTCTCAAGTTGCCTTATTCATTACCACGTATACCATATCAAGTGTGCCAATGTACAGTTCCCCTTCATTAAAATGTAAACCTGAACAGTAGAAATAAGCCTCAGTAGTTATTTTTTCTTTTGGACCTATTACAAACCATACAAAAGTGTGGAAAGCCATCTCGTCAATCTAAATGTTACCTGAAATGTGTGAAAGCCTTTTTACCGTGCTCCTGGGGAAAAAAGGGAGGTCTACATCAAGACTTTTGTTTCAGTAAAATTGATGCACAAACATCAATGACAAAACATCAAAGTATAAGTGGCTGGGAACACACGTGAGCATACCTTTTAATGGTGGGGTTTCTTTTACATGGTACTTCACATCATCTGGCTGATGAACATTCTCACATTGCAATAATTAACTTTGTGGTGGCTGTGGTAAGATGTTGTGATTAAGCGTTCTAAGCAGTTTTAAATAATACATTAAAAAAATAGTACCACATTTCAATGGCCACAGTATTTGTGGCTTGTTTAATTAAGTCTTATAGCCAAGAAAATCCAGCGTGCCTAGTTAAGTGTACATGTCCAAACTGTGTCACAGTAAGAGTGCTTCTGTGTCCAGGTATATAGCAATACTTTGGCTTCATCAAACTATTCTTATCCACATGTGAATAAAAGTATATATCTTCAATGAAGTTATCAAAGTATGTATATTAGCTTAAAACTCAAGTCAAGCATCAAAATACTGCAGTGGTGCGAAAAAAAGCAAAAACCTTCTGCACTATGCAATTGAAGCTTCACTTGAAAGTTCAGTCTCATAAGCATATCGTGAGTAAATGTGCTCCCCCTGCAGAGTTTTCCTTGGACAGCAGGGGGCAGGTCTGAGCAAGCCTCGGGATTATAAAGCTTTGTCCGTCATCAGGCAAGATTGAAGCCTTGGTTTTGATCGACAGCCTGGAGGAGCTTGTCGCGCAGGGTCTTTATGCTGGTGTACTTGGGCAAGTCCAGCAGGTTGAAGCAGGTGTGTGCCACCGGCAGGTAATGCTCTCCTCCACAGGTAGGCTGGATCACCAGCTTCAGGCTCTTCATACCCAGAATAGGTATGCGGTCGCTTCCTGTGAGAAATACTGAACACAAAACAAAACGTACTTGGTGTTTGGTATTCATACGGTGCCAAACAGACATGCTAGGACCCTTATGTTATGTGTCTACAGCAGTACTTACATAAAAACTGTTTCTTCTTTTCCAATGGGAGATTGTGGAACACTTCCCAGAAAAACTTGATGGTGGGGTGTCCTGCCCAGTACTCGCCTTTGTATTCCGTCGTCTGAAAGTAGAAGTTATAAAAATATACACTCATTTTTGAGTGAGGTTGTACGAGAAAAAGTAAGAAAAGTGATACTGATTTATTTACTCGTATTGGTTTAGCACTTTGCTTGCTTTTAATACACATCATTTTAAAAGGCAACTTAACCTACACAATAGCGCTAGAATCCACGCCAAGAACTGTGCTATAAAACTATTTAAAATGATATATATACAGAAATAAACTCTGAATCGTATGTTTCTTTAAACAAAAGTCAAGAGCAGTCAGTTTCTGCTTTCATGTAAAATAACAAAGCGTCAGTTGTGTGCGACACCTTTTCAAGTTCTTTCCAGTCATAGTTGGTGTTGCCAATGACCATGGCCTGGAGTTCATTGGGCTGGAAGAGCTCCAGGACCTTCCCACCACACACTTTGTGGAACCCTGCGTAGAAGGACTCAAACAGCGGGGCAACCGACCGGTTGAACACGTAGTCCACGTACGTCTGCACAAAGTCCTGCCTGGGAACGGAAGAGGAAGTAAACAGAATACAATCAGTAAATCATTGACTAAATAGATTACTTTAGATCAAAGTCAAAGTGTGTTATTGTCAAACATGTATGTATGTAACAGTATAGCGTGGTAATTCTGGACAGTGAGGATTTTTCTACACATCCATGTCCATTTGCACCAAGCAAATAGGAAGCGTGCCAAGTGTGTGCCTTTACCTGTTTGATTTATTAACATTGATATCCTCCCCGTTGGGCACAAGTTCCAATACTTCAGTTGCACCAAAGTTTTCCTCTGTGACCTGAAAAGTAGTGAGTTTGCCAATTTCAACGGTTCAAGAAAAACCCATCTGTAAGGTGCACACTCCATAATATTTTAACTGTAAATCTATGTGTTTTTAACCTACAGTGAAGTTTAGACAGAACGTGTCCTCAAGGTCATCTTCTGTGTAGTCCAGGAGATGCTGCAGACTCCTGGTGTAAAGGGAAATATGAGAATGGACACATTCAAGCCTGACCGATATATCTGCCATTATTTGGCTTTATGCAGCCGATGTGTCCCGATTTTTAAATAAGTAGAAAAAAAAAATTCTGTCAAAACATCGATAATCGTTGGGCTAGTAATATCGGTTGGGCTCTAATCAGCAGAATGCAAATGGCAAAAAAAAAATTTGACAAGACATTAAAAATAAATAAATAAAAGGTACATTGAAGTCCACAAACAAGGGACAGTTCTGTGACCTAACCTTCCCACACCCGGCATCAGCTCCTTCAGGTCGTCCAGAGTCGGGGTCCTCTTCAGCAGCTTCTTGTAGAGGGCCACTGGGAAATGGAGTTCCACGATAGTCAGGTTGTAGATGGCCAGGCCACAGATGACCCCAATGAGGTGGAAGAGGTCAATGTCCTCAAACGTCTGCAAGGAACGATACTCTTAAAGGATTTGCATGTTTTTGTGTACAGAGTTGGTGGTCCTTGTTAAATCAATTAGGTCAATCCATTTTGGTAGTCTAAATCTCTTTCAAATGTTTACCTTATTTGAGAACCAAATGAGCCTGGACTCCTCGTGGTAGCGAAACATCCCGTATTTAGGATCCAGCAGCTCCCTCATGATGAGAAGGAAGAACTCTTTCCTCACACCACCCGCGTCCACCGCTTCCTCTCCGACAAAGATGACCTGCCATGAGCACCCGTTGAGAAACACCGTCTTCACATTGATGTGCATCGTATTACACATTGCATCATATTGCCTGAACAGCAGCCATAAAGATAGTTGTTGTGACTTTTAGATGAGTCAGAAACACATTCATCCATAATAACCCAAGTTACTCCCTATCACACCTTGAGTGGCTTCTTGTAGTCCACGTTCTTGGACTTCCGGAGGACCTCCATGGTGTCCTCCACGATGTTTTCCCTCCGGACGATGAGGATGAGACAGGGGTTCACGGACTCCACCACTGGCAGGAACATGGAGCTGAAGTTCTGCCTCTGGGCCTGGTCCACTGCCATCTAGAAGCAGCATGCCACACAAATGAACCCAAAGCCATCTCACCCGTGGTACTACACCACAAACAACAACAGGTACAAGTCTTACAGGTAGGGTTTGTTACCTGCATTTGTATGACGGCATCGGTCTGAAGCAGGGTGGTCTTGGCCTGGGCGTCGAATACAAAAGGATATCTGCACAGGGTGACCGAGCCCTCATGATACTGTGGATACAAGAAACAAAGACAGCGTGGTAGTGAAAATGAATCATGGACATAACATTAAATGTCAAGGTGAAATATAGCATCTAACTTTTATCCACATCCCGGTGCCATTGTTCGAAACTCCAATAAAAAAATTGTATCACAAAATGTTTATTAATCATGGACATGAAATGGTTACGTGACAGTGTACAAGGTTAAAGGTGCTAGATGTACAAAAAAAAAAAAAACTTAAATCATAAAATGACCACCTGGTCATCTGAGATTAAGGAAACAAGTCAAAATACTGGGTTCTCCAATGCTATCCTTTGAAATTTCCATGCCGGCCGGAACATGTTTGTTTTGGTCTGTGTGTTTACTATTCGAGTACCCCAGGTTGCCAGATATGATACAAATTGGCACACAAATACAGCGTGCTGCAGCCATGGAAACAAGCAAACGAACCGGATCCACTGAGATTGTAATAGATTCCACCCGACCTAAAAAGCCTCGTCCTCTTTCGAAAAAGCTCCATGACCAGAGCCGTGTTAAAACGAGTCTTAGTCTTGCACTCGTCTCATATAATGTTGCACTCGGCTTGTCTTGTGCTCGTGTTCGTTCAGTGTCCTCAACCTGGCAACACGTGTGAGCTTCGAGTCTGGGGAGGAGGGGGCAGGCAGAGACAACTCTCTCCAATATTGTGAATTTGGACTGCAGTACCTATTTTAAGTGCTTGGTGTCACTGTTAGATATAGCACCTTTAATGATATAAAAATATTTCTTTTAAAAAGTCTCACCGGAGGAAACATCTGATGCTGGATCCATGTAACGTAGTCATTCCTGATGTCTATCAAGTCATCCAACTCATGGATGTAGAACTTATCATACTGGATGATGTGTCCCGCTCTGTCGCTGACCTGAGAGTAATATAAAACATCATTCCGTTTCTAAAAATAGGGCGCTAAAAACACACCAGTTATACACAGTATGAATTTCTTTTTGCCCACCGCGTGCAGGATCTCCAAGAGCCGGAGTGACGTGTGCAGGAAGCAGGTGAATATCCTCTGCTCTGATTGGGGGATGCCCACTTTGTGCATCCTCAGCAGATACACAACCACCTCCTTGTACAGCTCCACCAGCCTCTGGAAGACAGTGGGCTCTAAGGCTGACCACCAGTTTCCTGAAAGACAGACACACAGAAAGCGCTTGAGATTGTTGCTGGCAAAAAGGTATGAAAAAAATGAGTGACGAAAGAAAACCCTAAAGAAAGAAAACCCTAACATCTCCATCAACCTACCCAGGACCTTCAGCGGTGCGTCTTTAAGGCTGATGAGTGACTTGGCGAAGGGGATGGCGAGGGTGACGTATGTGTTGGGCTCCCTGAAGAGAGGACATTCAGGAAGAGTCAGGTATAGCCGCAGGGCCTCGATGTCGGGAGGAGAGCAGCCTAACCTAGGAATCAGGTTCTTCTCCAGACTCGCTGCGATCTGATAGGACAACAAGGCAATTAACATACAGCGAGTAACCAGACTCCTTTGACGTGGTTTTTTGGATGCCCTACATCCCGATTGCCTCTACAGTCTACAATGAAAATGCATTTAATTCACTAGTTTTGCCGACTTTTAATGCTTGGGAAGAAGTAAACCATATAATACTTAATTTAATTCACAACTGTGCAGGATTTAAATTGTGTCGTACTTGGAGGAAGAATCTTGTGCTTGCAGGAGGCATGGATCATTTGTAAGTATTTTCTGGGTTTGGGGCATGTATTATTATTATTATTATTAGTTCTAGCAATGTATTCTGTTTTTGGTAACAAACTATTTCACTTACCAATATCTTTTTTTGCTTTTCTTTAAGAGGTAGCCACTCCCTTGCACCACCAGAGCCTCTTTGCCCAAGAAAGATCAAATGTAACTACCCTGCCATCATTAATTTATAATACTGGGTTGAGTCGATCCTGTGCAAGCACTACAAACAGCTGTATTTTCTACAACATGACAAATACATGGAATGGCCAGACAAAAATGGCGATGTAAAAACTCCTTAGCCTCTGCCTCTAAAAAGCAGTTGCATACTTAAAGGGGAATTTCACTTTATAACACTTGTCAGGTCATTTTCACACCTATCCGGGCTTTTGTGTGCACCCACAGATAGTTTTTAGGTTGCTTGCTTCAATATTCAGATATTTGATGAAATGAAGACACATTAATTAGACAATATCAGTCATGAGAAGCAGGGACGTGTGTTTACAATTAGTCCAACATGGAGTTTGAAGGTGAATAACCCAAACTAAAAAGCATGCATTAGGTGAGAGCTCACCTGCTGAGCTAATTCTTGGTGGTCCGGCTGGATCAGTTTGTGATACAGGAGTCGGGCCATGTTCATATCCACCCCAGAACATTTACTGCTGGTGTTGTAGTGGTCCGGATGGCTGTGGAGAACAGAGACATTTATCATGAGCAGAAATAAAAAAATTTGTAAATTCACATTCTCTCAGAATCAAGCACACATTAATTTTCTACATGCATCGAAATGTTCAACAACAAAATTATAGAAGTCCATGAACTAACTGCATTATTATATAATGTATATTAATGTGATTACCTTGTAGCCAAAAAGGATCCATTGAGGCAACTTGCTGAGGAGAACACCAGGTCAATTTCACTATAGGAAAGATTTAAAAAAGACAATTATTAGAATGACAACCACACATGCATAGTTTGTAACAGTGGGTTAGTAGAGTAATAACAGGTGAGGTTTGTTTGATGTAGGGAGAGAGTCTTACTTGGAGGTCTCTTGTGGGAGTCGTCCAGGTGACAGAGCCAGCCATTTTTGTATTAGCCGAGGAGTCAGTGTGCAAATTGTGGTACACCCATCCTTTATCCTCACATTGTCTGGGCTCCGGTGGTTCTAGGATGTATACAACAGATACAAGCACGCTTATATAGTCTATAGGTCTACGACATATATATATATATATATACAAGTATAAATCATATGAAGATGATGAACATACAGCGGTAAAATTGTTGTACAAATCAGGAGAGTAGTAGTGAGCAAAGCTCTGGTCTCCCCCTGCATAGATCCTCTTGACACAACAGGCCTGCTTTGTACCTGCAAAACAAAATACACAAACCAATAAAAACCAGCCAATTAACTCTGCCTGGAGCTACAGTTAATCGGAGTACATGCACTAGCCCACTCGAGTCACTCATCGGACCGTGGCGTGTTGGTTTACCATTAACCAATGGTAATCACCTTCATCTGTGGGAGCTGGGCCGTTCGTGGCTACCCAGGAACCCTTGACAGGGGCCGGGCTTTTCCTGTTGCAAGTGGAACGTGTCCCGAGCTGCCCGTTTCCTCCGAGCCCAAATGAGTCCATCTTTCCAGTGGAAGGAATGAACGCCAGAGTGTGTTGCCTTGAAGAGGAAGACGAAAACACACTTTTTCCAATCTAATTGGTTTGATTTGTTTCAGAGGCTTTCAGTGTACGCCGCTCTTATTGGTTACCCATTTTGTTCTGCTGAACTCATGACTCAAAATAATACACTCACACACACACACAAAACAATGACAACAAATGTGTCAGAATAACTGTGTACAGAATTCTTCATGTATCAACATGCAAATGCAATGCATGATTTTACCTTCCACATGCAATCTGTGTGACTACATTTCCCATCAGCTCAAACACTTTCCTGGGGTTGATCTCATGATTCGTAGAATTGTGTCCAAGTTGTCCGTAGCCTCCTGCTCCAAATGTAAACACACCTCCTTCCTGTGGAATCCAACACAACACTTGTTATTTTACATGTATAAAGGATTGCATAATGTAACACCTGTGTGTGTGTGTCAAGAACTTCTCGATGAATGACAAAATTTGATGACAAAACAAATTAATCTATGCTTAGGGTACAGACTCATAATCAAGAGAAATCCATCCTCCACTAGGCACTTCAATATGTCAAAAATTACTATCACCGATATAACTTTACAAAACCATTTACAAACCATATACAAAAATGGCTAACTTTTCACTCAATCTCACTGAAGACGACACACTGCTACCAAACAAGAGTCGTGCTTAACTTGGTCAGTGCTGCCGTGTGGTCCTCTCCACAGCAAACGTATATGACCCTCTGGGACCTCAGGGACTTCAGCAAGGTCGGGCTATGTCGATCTGAAACCAACCTTGACCAAATTAGTTTGGTCATAAAAAAAGCTTCTTGATTCACCAGTCACGTACTTTAACATTGTGACAATATTATAAGTGCTGATGGTTTGCACTCATACCATTGTTATCGTTAAGGCCCAGTTGCCCAAACTTGTTGCGGCCCCAACCGAACACTGCTCCGGACTGGGTTAGGGCAAAGCTGTGTGCGCCTCCTGCCGTGATCTGGGCAAAGGGAATGCCCTGCAAAGACTGCACGTGCTGGGGTGTGGGAATACCTTGACCGTCCATTCCAAGCCCCAGCTGTCCATATCGATTCTGACCCCAGGAAAAGACTTGGCCCGCTAGACATGAAACATAATAATGTTAGGAAGATAGACAAAATAAAACAGCAGTGAGTCAATTATAAATATACAGGAGACAATTACCTCATGGTGTTGCCCACTCTTACCTTTTGAAAGAGCGTGGGAATGCCGGTATCCACAGGCTACCTGAGTAATTTGTACATCTGATAAGCTCTTGATGTTTCTAGCATTTTAAAAGGTGAAAAACAACAAACAACTAATTATTTCTCTTACACACAATAAAGTCGATTCCACGCTGGGGAAAAAGGTTGTAATACAAAGAATGGTATGATCAAAATGTTCTGTATACAGTGATAAAGGAACAAACAAAACATGGCAATAGCTTTATGCCAATAAGAACAAATTAGATTACCTTGGCACACGGACACATTCTTCAAAGTTATTAAGACCCAGTTGACCATCAGAGCCCAGACCCCAGGAGAAAACCTGTCCCTTGTCATTCAAGGCAAGCGTATGGGACTCTCCACAGGACACCGCCACAATGTTCTGTGCATCCAAGGCCACGACCTGTTCTAATAGACAACACAAATATAAGCCAAAAAAACGCCTTCGGGCTACGTGACTGCACTTTGCAAATTCAGGTTTCATTCTTCGAACCAACCTGGCTTCTTCCGAGACTTCTCGTGTCCCAGCTGACCGAGGTCATTGCAGCCACACGTGTAAACAGTCCCATCTTCCAGCAAAACAGTTGTGTGTCTCCGGCCACAGCCCACGTCACACACCTGCTTCCCGTGGAAGAAGTCACACTTACGAGGCTCAACTACGATCTCCTCGTCAATTCCACCCAAACCCAACTGCCCATAGGAAGCATTGCCCCAACACAGCATTGCCCTTCTGTCCGTTGGCTATCCACGCCAACAGGATATCCGGTTCTCTGGGGGGGGAAACAGACGCACGTTATGATATGAGGGTTATACATTTAAAAAGGGGGTGCAGCATTAGTTGTATGTAGCATTAGGCTACATACAACAAACATACGTCAAGACATGATACCATCATAATAACAAGCGACCATTCTCACTGGGACTGAATCACCCCAAAAGCCAACAAACACGTTTGATCACTTGTGCTAAAAGGCAAGTAAAGGCGTGTTGTTACTTGTACCAAGTTTCAGAAAGACAGCCCACCCTTCTAGATATATTTCACTAGATAGCTGTACTGGCGTGTGTCTTAGTTAGCTTAATCATTGAACAACAACAACAACAACAACAACAACAACAACAACAGCAGCAGCAGCAGCAGCAGCACCAGCCCTCCACACCCGCCCGGCTAAGTGAATGTGTTGCTAACTAAGCTAGCAGGTCCCTTGTTAAAACGGTTAGCACGTTAACGGTTACCTGTTGCAGTAGTTAAGCCAAGCGGTTTAACGCAGCTAGTTAACATTAGCCGTCTAGAGCTAAATGGCACGTCTTGCTGCCACATTCAAACTGCTATGTTCACTCTCACTTCTCGAGTTATCCACAGCGACCGACAGCAAAAAAAAACATGTTATGCCAGAGTAAGATAATGGTCGCGCCAGGCTTAAGTGCTAAACGCCATAAGCGAGCTAATGGCTAAATTGGCGACTCCAGCCTCGGTGTCTCCTGTCAACAGTCACTGAGCAACATACACGTCAAGCTAGAGAAACCGGACACAAGTGTACAACTGAGTTCGTCTCCAAGTAAACAATAAAAGTCCTACATCCAAGGTTTGTATTCGTAATTATGGGTGAAGATAAATAACAACGGGTCAAGAAATATTTTTTGGGTTTTTGACGTAATATATATATCCGTTATTGAAACAATGGAAATGTCTAAATGTGTCCATGTTTATTTTAGAAGCTTTTACTTTGAATGTAAAAGTATATTTGATACGGAAGTAATGACACTGCTACACATACTTGACGGAAGTGAAGAAGTCGCGAAGCTACGCGAACCATCGTTCTAGATCAATCTAGGATCGCGTTAGTTATCAAGTTAATTAATGATGTATTAATGTCATTTGTTTATTTATTTACTATTTGACCACTGTTAAGTAAAGCGATGAATTCATAATAATTTAATTTAATAATAATTACTTTGCATTGGCCATGATAAAAAGAAGCATACTGTATTAGTAAAACAAGATAGGCTGTAACATAATGCTGGTCATGTGTTGTACAAGGATCTTTCAGATCTTTAGGCTACATTTGATTGTTTACTTGAACCTTTACATTTACATATGCTACATTGAAACAACATAGCAGGATCTGTGAGAAATTAACTTTGTAAAAGACATAACTAAAACTTTCCCTTTTTCCTCTATCCTAAATGTGTGTCCATTCTGGAAACATTATGGTCGATAAAATATAATATAATCTCTGGCTCCATCTAGTGGAGCCAGTAGAGAAATACTAAATATATGAAAATGTTACATTCATGGACAGGTTCGGGAAGTAAAGATGAGAAATACTAAATATATGAAACAATGTTACATTCATGGACAGGTTCGGGAAGTAAAGATCATTATTTCACTCATTAGTTGAATCCCCCGTGTTGTTGTACAGAAGAAGATTATACATTATATTATGGACAGTCATTCATTCTGTCATTCTGTGGAGAATATCTTCACAAGTGCGTCAATGTGTAGCTTTGTATTGCACGGAACAATCCGGTCCTCGTCATTTTAATTAGTTCATTTTCACGCCCCAATTGTTGAAACAAAACAGGCCGACAATAGCGTTTCGTTTTTGCATTACGACAGCCCGTAAAGACAAAAGCCATCCTGAAGCCAAGGATGTGGAAACAGAGGCTCCTGAAATGCAGCACGTCTTGTATTTCTGGTTCTTGTCCATAGACTCCAGTCTCGGTTCCTCCAATCTCAGCCAGCCTCATTTAAACCCGAGAGCCTAGAACAACACAAATGTTTTACCTGCTAGGAGTAAGTACTCGTTTTATGTTGTTTTTTATTCCTTGCTGTCTTGGTGCCTGTCTGTCTGTCTGTCTGTCTCTAAATCAGTGTTAAATTGTGACTATGACTCAATACGATACCTCTGTTTCTCCTGTCTTCATCAGATCATCACAGGCCTCCTTTTCATCATCATGTGCTTTACAAGTGGCCTGAAGCAGGTAAGAGGCTGCTCAAGGTGTTTACATGTACTGTATAATGAATGTAACTTCAATGTCATTTGTAATTTTGTGATGATGTACTTCAACGATGAGCGGTTGCCGCTGCATATTGTAGGCCTAAACACAGAGTTTTAGATGGATTTACTCATTTAGCAATTTAGCAATTAGCAAAAAAACAAAAACATAAGTAAATTCTTACTATAATAATACAAAGAAAGAACTTTCATGAACAATAACTGTGGCTAAAAATCAAGAGGACGATAACTGAATACAGGATATTAAACCTACCAGACTCTAAAAGCAAGATTTTGTAATCTGTTGAATATAATATTTGTTTCCATATCACAGAGAAAATGCAAACCAGATGATAACTCTGCCAACAACAGAAAGGTAAGAAGCCATGCGAATAAGGTGTTGAAATGATTCAATGATTCAAACTACAGTAATATTCATTTCAAGCAGAGGGATTTAAACGAAGAGGATCTACACTTGCTAGCTAAAATCCTATCGGTTGGACTGGTGGATGCAGATCCCAACTACCTTCAACATCTCAAGTGCTTCAGGGACTTACGCTGAGGATCTACTTGACCACAACAACACAGGACCTTATGGGAAATCATCTAACTTCTGGAAGAAGTGGCACACTGTTCATGTTGGAAATATTGGAGGATATGAGACTAACCAGCACTGTACGCTGCTGTAACACAAACCCAATTCCTATTGGCTGCTCACTGGCCAAATGTGGGCAAATGTGTTTGTTTTGATCAATAACGTCCCCGGCAATGAATTAGGACCAGGGGCTAAGGTGGTACCTGAGCCAGATCCTACTCCAGTTGGTCTAGATCTATAGACCAACTGGAGTCAATAGATCTACTTTGGTCTCTTGCCAGTTGTGTAATTGATGTGTAATTGATGACCGATGTGTACAATATGTAAAATACTTAACATTTGTGTAAATGCTGGTTCCATATCTGCCTTTTTTAACCAAATATCAACATTTGAAAATGCACAGTAAGAATTAAGTAATTCAGCGTTCAGTTGGACATGGTTTATTTAATTGCTCGTGTTATTTATAATTTTTTGTTATTTATATTTTGACAATTACAATTTGTTTTATGAAAGTTGAATATATACAACTGTCACAATAGAGGTATACATGCATTCAAGGTATTCCTTATGTTTACTTATGGATGACCACAAAACCTCAATTTAATCCATCAAATAACTGTCTTGGCGCCTGGAGTCTTCAAATACATCAGATTTTAAATAGAAGCTCACAATCACTTTCTTTTAGTCATTGCATTGTCCTTTAGTTTCCCTAGAAATAAAGAGGGAGAAAAGAACGCGGGGAAAATGTAACAACATGCAACAGAGAAATTAGTATTTTGATGTTTTATACAATTAAATTGGATATTTTGCACCAGGGGTCAGTTGTGTGTTTTATTGTCTGATGACAGTAAGTTATTTACCCCAGACACAGCAGTTGAGCTTTCCCCCCAGCAGGTAGAGCAAGGTAACCACAGACATGTTAAAAAGGAAGAGGCCCACCAGACCGCAGTTACTGAAGAGGCCAAGCAGGGGATACACCCAGATCCCAGCTGACGAGTACACCCAGATCACCCTGCGGAACAAAACGTTTTTTAAATGATTTTTGAACATTAAATTAAAAAAAAACATGCCCTGTTTATTATTAACATTTGCATATGTACAGAAGTGTACAGAAGTGTACAGAAGGCCTAAGGCACGCGTCAGTTCCAGAACAGTGAGTTTTTCAGTTTTAACCCCCAAGCTATTTGCAGTACAAACCGCTAGTAACTGCTCTTTTGGGCTAGCCTAGACCTATGTGTTAACAATCTAACAAACAAGAGTTTAGAAGATGCGTCGTATATCATTATCACCATATTATGTAACATTTAATCCAGTGTATGTAGTGGTTGGTCATGTGTAGGCCTGCATATAACCTGTAACGTACCAACTTATGTAAGATAAACCCACAAATCCTAATGCTGCCAGGCCATGCTGGGTCTTTGGGTAGACATGGGGCTGTACCAGGAACTCTCCGAGTAAGATGGGAAAAACAAAGGTGTGCTGCATATGCACGACATGTTTTTATAAGTTATTATTATTATTATGTGGAAACAGAAGAGCAGAATAGTTTTGCTGTGAGTAAGACTGTTCACTGTTACGGACCATAGCGTGATTCATCCAGGGGGGGAAGAAGGCATCGATAGTGGCTGGATATACCAGCTCCCTGTCATAAGTAAAGATCATCCAGAAAAGAAGAACAACAAACTAAAGAAATGCAGAGAAAACAAAATCAAAACGTCATCATCATCATCATCATCATCATCAACATGACATCATCACCATTATGTCCAGTGCATTGTAAAAGTGGATCCTCACCATGCCAACGGGGAATACAAACACAGAGAAAAGCAGATCTTTACATCTGTTGAGGATTTTTGAAAATGTCTTCCCAGCCTGGAGGTCATTCACAGCAGCCAGCCCAAAGAATATCATTTGCAATATCTAAAATAGTACAAGCACAAACATGAACATAAACAATACATCCATCCATTTCCATTCCTGTATAAATACACAATATACTTCCACAGTCCAACGTACATACAGACCGGATACACAACTAAACTGTACTTGCCAAATTCAAAAAGGTGAGGTACTTCCATGGTCCCCCATAGGCAAAGATCCCAGGTGGTATGTCCTCTCCATCTTTGGCAGCCAGAGACAAAACAACAAAGGTATACCAGCTGAAAGCTGTGACATGGTAAACAGTGCTCAGAATCGGCTTCATTTTGAAGTATTTTTTTTTTTTTAATCAAATAACCAACAAAACAAAAATAAATCAACAATCCTTAGCTAAATGGTATGTGTCAGAGTGTGAGCTGTTTCTCCATGAGACAGCAGAGAAACGCTATAGGAGGGGAGGTTTTTCAAAGAAAGGCTTGTTATTTGAAGATTAGTGAAATTTGTCATGGGCTCATAGATCAAGATATTTAAAGGCAGTGCGAGAAAAAAATCCTTCTGGGACAAGTGGTCCACTGTTGCTTATGACGCATAGGATTTCTCGTTGTTTCACAACCATCCAGCTTTAGTCTAGGCTTGTTCGGCGAATTCAATGATTTTCATTGCATTTTTACAAACAGACAATAATACTGTTGACTGCTAAGAATTATTACAGAGCCACAAAGATAGACATAGCTGATGTTAAATTAAGACTAAGACAAAATGCAACATACAAATATAGGTTTATATTGGATTTAAAGATTGCAAATATATATTTTCTATATATATTAGATATTTTATCGCAAAGAACACAGATCTTAACATTTAATTCCTTGGACCAACTGTCTAAAAATGCACATAAATTCAAGATTTTAATCTGCAGTTGGATTACAATGTACTGTGAAAACTTATTGGCAGGTTGATCTTTCTCAACCCTATTGGAAGACTAATTTTCTACATTTAAATGTTGAAGAATAGAAGAATGGCATATTTTGGAGTAAATGGGTAAACAATTTCAGTGGGGTCGCATGTGAGTATTACATTACAATAAGTACGGTACACCTACCCTGCACATCTCAGGATGCTTATTTTGTGGTGAAAAAGGAAAAAAGGGACATTTGGGACATGGTTTTGTCGAAATGGTACATAGATTAGACATTTTATTTACAAATAGATTGCATATTTAGTAGACAACCAAAGTTATCATTAATAAAATGTAACTTGCAACATCCATGTCACAAATGGGCAGTACAACAAAACAAGAAATATATAACTGTCAAATGTATGCAGCATTTGCAAATTCAGAAATGGAAAGTCAAAACAATACAGGTTCTGGCTTAAAGGTAGAGAAAATTAAGTACAGCCTGAAGAACAGCTTTGGCAAAGTAAGACTGGAACTGAACTTCGTAGAAACACAGAAAACACACACATACAGCATATTGTGCTCAGATATGTACAGCCTAACGGGTGTTTTTTTTGTTTAAATATCAGGTTAAACAAAATATATTTTTTCCAAACCATTTCACAATGGTGATGAAACCAGAACTTAACCATCAGAGAACCCATGTTTTTTTTGTATGGTAAACAAATAGACAGCATTATTAAACTGTCCTTGGTTAAGTGGTTTTTAGTTAGATTTAGATTGTAAAACAATCATATTTTGATTAAAAATTATCATAAACATGTGCAACGGGTGTCAAAACTATACCACTTCCACCACATGCAGTGGTGCCAACAGAATTACATTGCACTTGACCCATGCAGTTGTGACAATATATTCCATTATACTATATATTATATACATCACTTTGTCTTTCGCTTTCATGCCTACAGCAGTTGCCCGGTTAGTTTCTAGATCCAAAGTAGAAAACCCATATTCATTCATCTGACGTGTTCAGTACTGCATGCTTCAATCCCAGTTAGCACACATGATAAATATCCATTTAAAAAAATCATTGTTTTTGAACCGCTTTCTCTCTCTTATTCCATGAAGTCTTGAGTGATGAAGTCCAGACGTTGTCGTTTTCCTCCTTGACTCAACAATTCCTCAAGGTTGGATTATTGTCACATATATTGCATCCCTTCTTTTACCTTCTCGCTTGAGCCCCTGCTACGGTGGCATCTATTAAAAAAATACAGAGAGGCATTAGTTTCACTGGAGGTCAATTAACATACAATTATATTCATGTAATGATATTAGGCTCCTTACAAGCAACTGCACACCAACATTGCATACCTCAAACCGGCTGTAGACTTTCCTCTCCTTTCGCATACTTTGGATCTTCTGAAGCAGCACTTCACGCTCCTGTGGCGTCTGCGATGTTCCTCTGTTTTTAAACTTGGAGCGGCCATCTTTTTGGGCCATAGCATTCTTGTCAGCCTCGGATTCCTTATCGTCATCCGTGACGGGCAGCTCCTTGGCGGGTTCATTCCTGTTCTGGCTGTTGGCAGATATTTGTCCTAAAAGCAGCTTTGTATCATCTCTGAGATTGCTGCTCGAGATCACATTGGCCGTTGAAGAATGGTAGCGAGACTGGGTGGCTTTGAGCTGCTGTGACTGGGGTGACAAGGGAACTGCCTCCTCTAACGTGGTAGTTGATACTTTTTCAGAGCTTGCGCTTATTTTGGTTTGATCACCCAGCTTTTCAGGGCAGGCAGAATCCTGCAAAATAGTTTTGGTGATCGTGTCTGTCGACTTGGCTTCTGAGGTTTTACCCTCGACTGTAGCGTCAGGTTGTCCTTGCTTATTGCTAACATCACATGGAATGCCAACACTGCTCTTTTCAGTTGTCACTTTTGGTTCTGATAGACAAGTAATAGATTTTATGGTCATTTCACAAGCCACAGTGGGTTTGGTTTGGTCTGGAGTTTGGTTGTGATTGACTTCTAAGGAAGGCTTTGTTTGGTTGTCAGACAAAGATTCTAATACTAAAGGAATTGGAGATTTTTCCAAGTCTGGTGAACTGAGTTTAGGTGGAGATGCTACTTCTGATGGAGTGGGTATAGGGGGCATGGGTGTAGCCATCGTTTCAGGCTTAGAAAATACTACCGAGTCAGGTGCAAAGGTGGAAGATGGTGAAACAGGTTGTGTTAATGCCAGTATGCTGGGTGGAAAGTCTGGATTGGATGCAGATGTTTTTTCTATCTGTGTTTCCTCAGATGGCATATCAGCTGCATTTAGCTTTGGTGAATCAACTGGTTCTTTTTCGATATTACATATCAATGATTCTGAGTTTTCTGTTGGGTCAGCTGAGCATGGTGGTATAAGCCCGATGCTTTTGGTTTTATGTTCAACATCCTCCTGGGATGGAAATACTGCAGTGGAAGAAGATGACTCTAGAGCAACAGAGTTGGATTCTGTTTCAGGAAGTTCCATTTTTGAACTGGGTGGAAGAGAACATGGTTCCTCAGGTAATGCCTCTGAGGGTGTCTGCAGTAAAGGTGTGTTTGGCTTTGAATGACTTTCAGAAGATTCAGAAGAAGTATTAGATTCTGTTTTAGGTTGTTCCGTTTTTGAACTGGGTGGAAGAGAACATGGTTCCTCAGGTAATTTCTCTGTGGGCGCCTGGAGTGAGTTTGGCTTTGAACGACTTTCACAAGCTTTAGAAGAAGTATTGGATTCTGCATCTCCTAATTCAATTGTCGTGGGGATCTCAGTTGGGACACTAATGGATTCAGGTTTCATGGTTTCCACATCAGAAGATAATACTGTTTGTGCAGGTGAGGATTGTGTAGCTTCTTCTGGAGTTTGGCTGCTGGGTTTAGATGATCCCAGTGAAGGGGGACTGAGAGACTCCGCTGGCACTGTTGAGTCTATGGTTTTGTTATCTGTGGGATGGGATTCTATGGTAGTGGAAGGAGCCATGGTAGATAATGGTTGACTCAAAGAGGGGGTTGGATGAGTTGTGGTGTTTTGTGAGGCACTAGAATCAGACACATTCTGTTTTAGACAATAACTTGGCACGGATGGAACTGATTGAGCCTGGTTCAAGCTTGGTTCAAATTCAAGAGGGACAGTGCTGGATTCTGTGGGGGTGGGGGTTGAAGGGGTGTTGATTTCTAATGGAGCAGACTTGGGAAATGCTGGTTGTTCTGCTGAACTTGAGTCGGATGAGGAAGACTCTTTCGAGGAAGAGTCATGTTTGAGGCTTTCCAGCTCATTAGCACTTTGTTTAGTTGACTCTGTTGGAGAAGTCACATGGGAAAGCTCAGAATGTTTAATGGTAGAAGGAGGTAATTGGCTACCGTCTTTCACAGAGGGCTCTAGCAGGTTGGGGTCTTTCAGTGGTTGGCTGGAGATGGTTGACTGAGATGGATCTGGTATGCTAGTAGACGCTTGTTTCTGGCTTTTCTTCAGCTCCATCTTTTCTGAATCTATCATAACACTGCTTTGCTCATCCTCACAGCTAGCCATGGGAACAGGATCATTTTGGTTTTGTTTTTTCTGCTTGATAGTCTTGCTTTGTACATCACCATAACCAACTGTTGGTGATTCTGTTGGAGTTAATTGTGCTATATCCATTGTAACATTTTTCTCCATGGCTGTTTTACATAATGTAGTTTCTCCTTTCTTGGAATAACCTGTAGCGCCCTCTGCATTTGGTTTCTGAACTGCAGGGTCCTCATTTTGCACAGTGGTGATTTTAGAATCAGAGTGAGTCTTCTGTGAAACTGTGGCAGGGTCCTTTGCTGCCGCAGCCTTCTCAGCTTTTCGTTTCGCTGCCAACTCTTTAAAAAACAACAGCCTCATATCAGCATCACTCATGTCTACTGTTGGGTTGCCCAGCAAAGATTGAGGTTGAGGAACAAGCTGGTCTGTTTTGGATAGCTCACCTTGAGATGTGCTAGGTCGCAGCACAACTGGTGGAATAGCCTGTTCTGCTTCTGTAGCCTTTGATGTGGCCTTACTATCACTGTTTTCTGGACGTTTAACTCCTGAGGAGTTCTCTGTCTCCTCTTTATTTTCCACAGTATCTGCCTTGAGTGGCTTTTTAATAGTGCTATCAAAAATGGCTGACCTTACATTACGGCTCCATTTAAAAGGTTCTCTTACAATGAGGGGTCGAGTAGGATAAGTTGGGATATTTTTTGAAGCGTCAACATTAGACTGAATTTGCTCAGCAGAAGAGCAAATTGGAGCTGGAGCTGAAAGAGACAAACTTGATTCTACTCCAACAGGATTATGTGCAGCACTGGATTCAGATGAGTTGGGAGGAGAAGAAGTGTTGATTTCCAATGGGGCAGATTTGGAAGATGCCAGTTGTTCTGCATAACTTGGGTGAGGTGAGGAAGACTCCTTCGAGGAAGGTTCAGGTTCATGTTTCAGACTTTCCAGCTCATTAGCACTTTGTGTAGTTGACTCTGTTGGAGAAGTCACAGGCACAATATCCAAGGTAGCTGGAGAAAATTGGCTGGAGTCTTTTACAACAGGATCTGACAAACTAGGGTCTTTCAATGGTTGGCTGTTAGATGGATCTTTTATGCTCGTAGATACTTGTGTTTGGCTTTTCTTCAGCTCCAACTTTTCTGAATCTGTTATGACACTGCTTTGCTCATTTTCACAGCTAGCCACGACGACAGGATCATTTGGTGTTTTTTTCTGTGCAGGTTGCTCAATTTTCACAGTGGTGTCTTTTGGGTCCGTTTGAGTGTTCAGTACAACTTTGTCTGTGTTCCCTTTTGCTGATGCTGCCGCCTTCGCAGCTTTCCTTTCTGCTGCTAAATGTTTGAAAAACATGAGCCTGTTGTCGGCATCACTCATATCTACAAAGGGGTTTCCCAGCAAAGACTCAGAAAGCAGTACAGGCTGGTCTATTTTGGACAGCTCACATTGCGAAGTGCTTGGTCGCAGCAATGTGACATCTATAGGCTTTGATGCTGCCACTATGTCAGTGTTTTCATGATTATCTTTCAAAGGTTTAGTTACAGTGGTGTTCTCTACGCCCTCTTTATTTTCTACATCGTCCGCTTTTGAAGGTTCTGTCAGAGAGCTGCCGGCTGAACTTACATAACGGCTCCATTCAAAAGGCTCTTTTGCAATCGTCCTCCTTTGACCCAAAACCTGTAAGGCAAAGGGCAATTTAGACTGAGTACCCTCACCCTTATCTGTGTCTTCATCCTGTTGCCCTGTGGTGGTGACATCTTGAGAAACAGGCTGCTCAAGTTGAGAGCTGAATATCAGAGAAGATCTTAGCCTGGAGCTTCTTTGCATTGTCGCGTTATACCTTCTACGGAATGACTCCTCTGGCCGGACGTCTTTTGGTTCTTGTTGCTCCATTTCGTCTGTCTTATCTGCTTCGGTTAATGATGACTCCGAAGTTGACGGTGTTATTTTGGCTTGTGCTGGTAACATAAGAAAATCCTCTGGGTATTTTTCAGAGGGCTCGAGCACAGTGGATTTCCTATAGCTAGGAATCGCTCTGGGTGCTGCCGGAACCTTGAACTCTCTAGTATTTGGAAACTTAGTCGTCGATAAATCAGGGCCAGATACTGTATATGAGGGGTTAGGGGTCTCGTCGAAGGGGTCTGAGGCCTGAGAAGGGGGAAGTGGCATTTCCTCATCTCCTGCATTGTCAAATGTGCTGAGGTAGGAGTTAATTCTCCAATTTCTTAGCCCCTGCCTCACTGCTGGATCCTTACGGTCCATGTTAGACGCTTGGGGGATTTGCGTCTGCTCAGGTGGATTTGGAGAAGGAGCGGACTCATAGGCATGTGGTTGGCCAAGATTTGGCCCTTTAGGACGAGATGAATCTGACGACAATTCTGCTGGGGGGTTGAATTTGTCTGACATCTGGTCCATGTCTACATTGCTGGTTGATAACAAATAGTTCTGTACCAGGTCAAAGTTTTCAGGCAGTTCCATCTCATGCTGTAAGCCAGGCTCAAGATATTGATCCACTGGAGGATAGCCATGGCTCCTGAACTTATCATAGGCACTATAGCCTGCATCCACTCCTGCCCTTGGTGGAGGATGATGGCTTCTGTGGAATGGCCTTCCCTGACTCTCAAAGTTTAGCATTCCTGGTTGCCGCATTGATTGATAAGATGTTTGTCTGTCAGGAATACCTTCAGCATAACTGTGACGTTTGAAGTTAGGACCTTCCATCATATTGAATGGCATCCGAGAGGAGCTCTGATCATAAGTCTGACCTATTCTCTGCTGGGTGGGGTACTTGTACATATCTATGGCGCCTTGTGGATCTAGAGACCTGTGGGTGGATTCATGCCGGTTATGAGGCATCTTTTTCCAATCTGTATCTATCCTTTCATCCAAAGGGTGTCTAGGCCATTCATCTGCACAAGGATTGTCTACTGTAGCATATTTCCTGGACTCTCTGAAAGATGCTGCCCTGTCAGATAAATATTGCCTCTCAGGTAAAGGAACAAAATCCTCCATTGGAGCAGGTAAATTGTCAATTGTCAGTGGTTGGGACTGGGCAAATAAAATCCGGAACTCTTCATCAAATGTAGATACTAGTTGTCCGAGGAAGAGGTGTGCTAAACAGCGGTGTAGTTTCTCAAAAGACCACATGAAGCTGTAGGGAGACACATACATGTATGAATTAATTAAATCATACAGACTTGATAACAATGTTACAAATTGAGAATGACATCCTATACCGTCGAGTTCCAATAAAATGAATTGACTATCATGAGGAAATAGTAAATACAGTCATTAGTACAAAATACAGTAATCAGTGTTAATAAATACAGCATGTATCACAGTCACATATATATCAACACCCTGTAACCTGTTACCTGTAGTTTCCACTAAGCACGGCCCTGCAGTCTGTGAGCAAGAAGCGATTCATCATCTGCCCCTTGAGTGTCTTCCCTGAGCGGCATTGGTAGGAGATGCCAGAAACGGTCCTCACACGCAAGTACTGTGAACAATGAATGAACAGCATGCTGAACAAACATTTCTGGAATTATCACAATGAAAGCTAGGTGGCATCAGCATTTCAAGCCAATAGGTAAAAATTAGCAAAATGGCTGAAATGCCCAAAGCTCCTTTTCAGTAGACTTTGAAAAACATCCACGAATAATAAAGTTACCAAAAATGAAATCTGAAATCATTGTCTTTTAAGCTTACTTTGATGCTCTCCAGGTTTACACGACAGTTTGAAAGCATGTTGACGAAATGATGAGCATTCTGTTCATCTAGGAGGATATAGACGGCTACATTCCGCATGGCAGCATCAAGGATTTCCGCAAATATGTCAACATCTGTAAACATGTCCATCACTATGGCAACCACCTGCAAAGAAGGCAACAAGGTCCCAATTATTAAACCTCATCCATGTAACTTTTACATTGCAGCAATAATAATAATAATGAGATTTCATAATGTTGATTCTTATTGAGCCATGGGTGGACAGGCTGCATTCTTTGGACGCTTTATTAGTTCAAATAATTATGAAACAAAAAAGATAGCTTCAGTGAAAGAGTTCAGTTCAGTTCAGTGATAACTGCAGCGCAGTTCTAGAACATGTTCAATGAGGTTGGTTTGAAGTGAAAAATATATTTTAAGATATAAAGATAATAGAAAATGTACTTTTTTAACCCCAGACGGGAGATTAGGGATTTTTTCCTGAACATAAACTGGATGATAACACTTTGTTATCCATACAACTGTTCCAAGCCGCCCTCATAAAGACATAAAAACAAAGGTCCTACCTGCTGAGCATTCTTGATGAGCCTTCGGGCCTGCTCCTTGATACTAGGCATGTCACACTCAGCCGGGTTCACCAGAGTGGTGACCTCGGTAGGGCCGATGAAGAGGTTCAGCTGTGGCCAGCCGAGGTCCAGGTCCGGGGCATCCAGGTCAGAGTGCACGGGCCAGTAGGTGTCCGAAGAACTGTCCCCTTCGGTCTCCTGCAGGCAACGCTGCTGGTCACCGTAGTTGCCTTCATGGGGCACCTGCACAGAGCTCTGAATATACTCGATTTCCGGCGAGCACAGGAAGTCCACCACGTCCGCTCTCTGGAGGAAGTGATAGTAGCCCTCTAGGTTCTCCTCCACAAGGGTGTCCACAGCCAGGCGGTATTCCTCTCGATAATGAGCCGGGAGGTAGTTCGGGTCCAGGGGATTATCCCCAGCGGAGGAACACTGGGATCGATGTGCCATTGTTATGCGTTCTGAAATACAACATTGATAAATAAGAGGTTAATACCACACCATAAGACACAGATGTTCAGGCATGACATTGATTCATTCCAGTTTCTGATATAATACGTTCTCATAAGAAAACCTTTCCCCCCTAGAAACTATAGGAACTTTTTAACTCTGTAATCCATTACTTTGGTTCAAGCCTTATACAATGAAAGAAAGACAATATCCAGCACAAGATACATGGATATGGGTGTGGCTCCTCCCTCTGGTCAAAAAAGCTAAGTCTCCATTTGCAAGTTCAGTCCACTTGCATGGATATTGCCATAGTTGGAAAGCACAACAAGTTATCTATTTTAAAAAAAAACAAATGTGACCTAAATGACAAGATAAGATCAAGTCCCTCAGAAACTAAACAGCTGGCTATATCGGAAGTCAATGATTTGTATCAAATGTCTGAATTACACAAGAGGTTTTTTTCTCTCGCAGTGATCGTCACAGATCTAACAAACATATGCGACGCTTTGCTTCTGGTGGAAAAGTTAGTAGAACAATCGCTCTAGACTCGTAGTACTATTCAAGGTTTCTGAATGTCATTTTTTGGCATTACCTTGTATTATATGTAATCTTCGAGCTTTCCCTTAGTCCAACTCGAGCCGTGCATGATCGCTGCCTGCCTTATCCTCCCGTGTTGGTTCGCATTTCAAACGCGTTTCTAGTCCAAGTGTGGCGCGTCGAGAAGTTTCTGTTCCTCTCCGATCATCCCACAAAACCGGTTCGTTGTCATGCTAGAGGCATGTTGGCAAGAATGTTTGCGATAGCCTACATACAACACATCAGAAAGGGCCCCTGCTGCTGAAAAACTCTCTGGCCCCGCCTCGAATTCACTCTCACAGATATGTCCATCTTCTGTTTAACTCTCAGTTTAACTCCCAGTTTAACTCTGTCCATCTTCTCAGTTTAACTCTCAGTTTAACTCTGTCCATCTTCTCAGTTTAACTCTGCTCATGTGTATTCTCGTGATGCCCCTCAATATCAATTACGTTTTAATTTAATTTAATTACTGCTATTTGGTGTCATATCAACTTTTTTGTTACGTAGTTAGATGGTTAGTTGGCAAAACAAATACAAATAAAATATAGGTCATTATAAATCAATGAAATAAACAAATACAATTAAACAAATGGAAAAAAACACACACATCACATAGGCCTAGACTGAATTTATTATTATTATTATTATTATTATTATTTATTATTTACATAGTGAGTGAATAATAACTGGGGCTCGTAATTCCACGGACTCATAAAGAGCGTCCCTGAAACGCGAAGGCAACTCGATCCCATTTAACTTCTCAAATAATGCCTCATGTTTTGAATAATAATGAGGACATGTAGGTAAGTGCTAGCCTACTGGTTAAGGCACATTATAGGCTTATGCATTGTAACCTCTCAGTGGCCTTTTACAAGATGCCACGGTGATGAGGACAGTGGCAGTGATTGACACCATAATAATGATGAGGTTTTTCGTAAAGGAGTCACCATGAAACATGTACAAAGCAAGAAGGCAGAGGCACCTCGAGGTGCTAATTGCAAAGTGAAATCGCCCATGCCTGCGGCTCTCAGTAGTCAAAGACTACTGCAAGTATGAATCACCACACTTCCTGTCTTGCAAAATTTATCATAGAGCCTTCTTTACAAAGTTAACTTTGTCACTAGTAATTGTTGGCAAAAATGGGAAACAAGTTGAATTGAGTTTAAATAGCCCAAGTATGGGCTTATGCAATGATGACCACGCCCCCATATGACATTTATGCTGATCTTATTCTCTTATAGGCCCTTCAGTCTTACGTCTCCTTTAAGAGAAAATAAAGAAAAGACTGGAGCATAACTTCACTAAAGATAATGATGCAACTTCCTCTCTCTAGCCAGGACTGGAGGACAGTCCCTCATTGTTTCATCTCTGGCACCGCCCACGGCAGAGCAACTGGAATAAAAGCATGAATTACAATGTACACTATTAGATAAAAAAGAAAGAAAACATAATGGTTTAATAACAGCCTACCTACAACCCACAAGGAAAGATTATCCGTCTTCAGCTATGTCTCAGAGGAAAGTCACTGCCCTGCACACTTTGAATATACTCTTCCCATTGGTAGTCAGAGACGGCAGTGATTACGAAACACAAGCTTGTCTCAACAACTCTTTGATTTGGAGGGCACAGTTTTAGCCTTGATATCAACTGCGTAGTATCTGAGTAAAATACACACACACACACAATGCAGCTGATATGACACTGTGTGTGACAACACAAACTGGGCCAAAATGCAGTTGATTGGGTTGTTGAGGTAAAGCTACGTTATCGCTCAGCACAAACACGCTTAAAGCAATAAAGGGCATTCAACAATCAAGCAGAAACACGTCTATGCTACCAGATCACATTACCCGTAAATAAAGCAAGCATCATTTCAGAGTAACAACTAAACTAGGTATGTTTTTTTTATGGTTTACCAGAGGCAGTGCTAAGTACCAGAGAGGACTTGGCTGCAGTGAGCATCCAAGTGTGCCACGTGTCAACTGTGTGCCAGAAACTTTAGGAGAAGGAGGAATTATGGAGCTCATGGATCGCTTGGAGAAAGAGGTCGGTGTAAAAGCAAAGTTAAGTGAATTCCGGATTAAAACAAAATAATATACGCCATATAGTGGCTCAGAAGCTTTACTTTACTTCACTTCACTTTGGTTGATTGATACACGAAGTAGGACAACAGACATGCAAGACAAATCACAAAAAACACGGGCAAACCGTCCCAGCGGAGTGTCACAGAAGAGGAGATAACAGAGCACAACTCCCAAGGTGACACTGCTGTCACGCGGAAGACAGGAAACAAGCAGTGCGTCACTTTTTCTAAAGCAGACTGTCGACTCAAAGGGGAAGCGGATGGGAGATAAAAGGTACAGAAACACAGGAGCATTAGAACAACAGGGGCCATTGGTGTCAGAACATAGAGGGAATCTTAATGGCTGGGTGTGACCAGCCAAGAGTAGATTAGTCTCAATAGTGGACCTAAGGCATCCAAACAGAGGCCACAATGTTAACCTTTCCTTTTTCTTCTCACACAACACTCCAGTCAATTTTTAAGATGAATCTAAATTAAACAAAGGGATTGTCATCTTATGTCTGTCGTGTGTGTGTGTGTGTGTGTGTGTGTGCCACGCCCTCAAGGCCTTTGTGGCGCTGGTGCGGTGAGAGTTGGAGGCGGTGGAGCAACAGTGGAAGGAGGAAGAGGAGGAGAGGAAGAGGAAGAGCAGCCTGCTCCTGGAAGCGGCGTTTCATGGAGCAGCAAAGGAAGTCCTCGCAATTCTCAGGGAGGTGAGATCACGGCGGGCCTGCCAGGAGGAGCGATGATGTCATACAACGCTAAATGATGGCAGGCAACCGTGAGGACGTTTGGGATGGAACAGCAACACGCGTGTTTGTGTTGGTGATGGGCCTTGATACACCCGTGGTACACACACCGCCATGACACAAAGCAGCAAAACAGCCTTTTGTTTTCAGATAGTAGGACGCCGAGCTGCAGCAGAGACGATGGGTAAATAGAGTGGATTTATACAGTGGTGTTTCTAAACTCTGTGGCCACCCAAAGCACTTCAGGCAATGCATTCCTCACGTTCACTTATTGATACATGCATTCACACACTGACGGCGGTATGAACTACGCAAAGGCAACAACACAATCTTTTAGTTGTAACATATAAAAGTACAATGTGCAATTTGCTCTTGGACGCAGGTCTCTGAAAGGCCCACAAAGAGCGGCATCGTGTGGCGAACACAACCGACGCCGGCGGCAACACCGCTGTGTCCGAGGCAGCAGTCGGTGGGCAGCTGCATATTAACACCCTGGTGTTAATATGCAAAAACCTGGTGGAGAAAGGCGCGGACATTAACGCGAGGGTGAGAGGCACCTTGGCTTGAAGGAACCAACGATGTTCTATATATATATAACTACGCACGAGTGTGCAACCAGTTGATTCTTATTATTGTACTCTAGGGTGCGTTTGGGCGAACTTCGGAGGCCAGGGCCTTGAGGTGGTGCAGACTCTGGATTCTCTCTCCCAGAATCCATGCAGACGATGACTGTGCTCCAGAGCAGGTTCCATTTGCATATGATTTGTTTACCGTTGGGCTTTTTGTCTGCGTGTGTTTGTATATTTTGTATAATGTGTTCTGGCCTCTAAAGCTCTGCTCCTTTACATACAATTGCTTGAATGTGCTGCGGGGTATTGGTAGGTGACTCGTCAGTTTGCAAGCACAAACACGTTCAGGTTTGTGTGGATATTTTTCGAACAAATGCGACTGTATAGAAACCATCACTCACCACCAATTCAGTTCATCAACAATAGATGTCATCAATGTGGTGCATTAGCTAGCTTGGGAGCTACAACATTAGCATATGAGTGAATGCAAGTGAATTATTATTAATGTTCATCAATATTACTATGATTATGGTTATTATTATTATTATTATTATTATTATTATAACATAATAATATGATTATCATATTATTATAATCATGTTATTGTTGTTGTTATTACAGAACAAATAAAGTGCAGAGGGACAAAAGTACATTACCGTCTAGATAAACATGTTTTGTTTATTATGGATGTATTTTGGCTTATTTGCTTTATTTAGGCTTTAAACACACATGTACTTTTATGGTAAGTGGATGAACGCTAAGCACTCAAGTGTGAAACAGCTTGGAACAGGTCCTACGTCTGTGCCTTTCGGCTGTGATGAAACTATGACGTTATTACTGTAAGAGTAAAAACAATATGTCACCACATGACATTTTGGCCTGTGTGTGTGTGTGTGTGTGTGTGTGCGTGCGCGTGTGTGTGTGTGTCAGGTGGCACCAGAAGAGGCGATGTCATGTGTTCTGAGAGGCTGGGACCTGAGTCTCACCGACTCCATGCTGATGAACATGGAGGCGGAGAAACAGATGAGAGTAGAAGAAGAGCGAAAACACAAGGAGGCTGTGACCGAGAGCGAGGGAGAGAGCGAGAGAGAGAGAGAGTGTGAGAGAGAGAGAGAGAGCAAGAGCAAGAGAGAGAGCGAGAGCGAGAGACATACTGCTGTTAAGCTCCCTCGCCCCACCCCGGCCAGACCATGGGTTGAGGCATTCCTCAAGGCCCTGTTCATAGTTTCTCTCCTATTAAAAGTACAAATGTACACAGTCACATTGAGTTAGAATCCACTATCTCACACTAATTGCTGCCTGACAGTCGTAAAGCAGAGTACTGACAGGGCGTAGCGGTCAATCATTCCCCACGTTTCTTTCCCTGAATCTGACCATTATACTTTTTAGTTGTTTTTTCTACATTGTAAGACCTCCGCCTCTTCTATTGTATTCTATAGCATAACACGTCCGCACATCCTGGCCCTGTAGCGCCCGTAGAACAGTACAGCACTGTAGAAACAGAGTGCCAAGGTGTTGAGTCAGGGACTGGTGGCTAAGAATAGCTATCGTTTCCTCTGTTTCAACTGCGAGCGACTCCACAACACTGCAGCTTTGAAAAACTCCAACTATGGCCTTTGTTTTCCTCTCAGTCCGTCCCAAGCGGGAGGTGGAGCGCGTCCAGAAGGAACGCGAGCGGTGCCAGAGAGAGGTATCAATGGCCCAAAAGGGAATTCAATTTAGTGCCTTCATCATTCTGAACTGTCCTCCGTCCATCTTTGGTGTTGCAGCTGCAAAGTGCCCACACTGAACCGAAACAAGCGGATCGCTGAACATGACAAATGCACAAGGAAGGGAATGGATCGGGCAACCCTCACAGCCCCACTGCAGGGGCTGTTGTGACTCGTACTAGTACTGGTAGTTTAAATGACCTTTACGTTGGTGATGAGAAGACCTGGGTGTGTATCTCTCTTTGTGATTTATTAAGACGGTTCAAGGTGCTGAAGGCGTGCTGGCAAACACCCAGCGTTTGATCAACTATCCCAAGTTGGCAGTCAGAGAGCATTCTGGCGGAGGTGCATACCACTGATCACAATATAATTCACAACATGCGACCAATTGTTCTGTACCTCCATTTAATCTTCGGGTTTGACCTGACTTTCGATTATGTCCCGGGGAACGGAGGAGTCCTCTGTCTCGTTCCAGATCTCGACGACGTTCTCGTCAAAGAAAGATGGAGGCAAGATCAGACATGATGTCTCAGGGAGATGTGTGGGCTTTTCTTGTGTAGTGTTGTGTTTTTAACTCAACCGGCCGTGATTGAAAAAGCAAAACTACCAAGAACACTGTGTGTGTGTGTGTGTGTGTGTGTGGTTGCTACTGGGTGCTATCACCATGGCAACACCTTTCAACCCCTCCTCTTATATACAACTCACTTCTTGTTATTTCTGTTGCTATGTTGCACACCAATGGCTGGGATCGTTGAAGCACTAACTCAACCTTTTTGGCCTGTGACCCCAATTTTAGACTTTAACCCTATTCAGATTCATATATCCTCTGTAATCCCCTATAGAACAAGTCATTATGCCATAAGGTCACAGGATTTTATAGCTACACCACTGTTAAAAATGGAGCTTAGCGAATGAGCGTTTAAATATCATGGGCCATAGAAATGGAAAGCGTTACATGAAACCCTGCAACTCGACTCTCTCATCTCATCATAACATTTGAAAACTTTAAGCTCAGCTTCTCTGTACACTGTGTGTCACTTTCTGTCCATCTGATCTGTTTTTTGTTTTTGTTAAAAAAATATTTGCTTTGGACTTTGTCTACTGTATATATCGACTGTAGTGCTTGTCTTGTCAAAGGTCTCTGTACATGTGTTTGTATACAGGTCTGAAAAAGAGATCAATGAGACTTCCTGTTTAAATAAAGGAGCAAATTCATATCAACATCTGCCTGTAATATCAAAGTCCCAGTGAAGGAGCTGGTAGTCGATTGCTCAACAATGTACCATCACTCTAAGGTTGGTAAACACTGCACTGACTGGAGTGAGTGTCATAGCTTTAGTAAGCCTCTGGTCATTGATACGGAGGAGGTGGAGATGTTTGACATGGTGCTGAGTCAGCTAGAGCAGGTCATGCCAGGACTCGGCAAAGAATTGTTCAGTAAGGAACTTCTCTGGAAGGAGAGGTATGTTGCAACCACTGTATGTTACAGGTCATTGATTCAGTGTTTATGTGTGTGTTTTTTTGTTGTTGAATATCTTATCTTCTATCTTCAAATTATTGGACTCATATCTGGCCAATGCTAAATCTAAAGGGTGAATACAATATAATAAAATAATATACATAGCTTAATAATTGATGTTATGATAATAGGATGTTGTTAGTTTTTGTGCTCTTGCTTTCTTTACAGGTATTTAAGCTTAGTCGGATCCTCTGACGGCCCAGGTTATGCCAGAACTGAATCCGCCCTGATAATTGCAGCCAAACAGCGCCACCCGCAGGACAATCTACTGAAAGCACTCTTCCCCCACTGAGGTCATACTGCAGGAGGCCAAATTGTAACCGTTGTACAGTATATATAACATGTATAGAAGACAGTTTCTGTTGAAACAGTTTTTAGATTTACAGGTAACGTTTATAGCAGCCTCACCAACCAATTAGAATGCTTCTAGATGTATTTTTGCTTGCAATAAAAATCTAATGTGACACAACGCTGTGGAATGTATTATTCAGTGGCCGACTCTTTGCACTGGTTATTCATTAACATTTTTCTTCCACAGTTCGCAACAATATGAGTTGTTTTGGTCGTCTGTGTCTAGTTGTAGGCTACTTAAACTGATACAGTAAAGTAAAGAGTTAATGAACAGAATATTATGTTATACAATTATGTATTAATAATACATTTGACTATATTAATATACATACAGTATATTATGTATATAAAAGGTATTGGTGTATCTCAAATGTTGACACGTTATAGTGTTTATAGTGTAATGTTCCTCTCCTGTATTGTTACTGATTACCAATGGTGACAGGCTGGAAATATTTACACACCTGCTTTCTTTGCGACTCCAAGTCAAGTTTTGCATTGTGCAGAACTGGTTTAGTACGCCATGCAACGTGCTAATGGCTAACTTTAAGGTGCTACTACTCACCTGCACCTACACCTAAACTAAATTTATGACTTTGATTCCTGTTTTGTTGTACTTACTCAAATCAACAGACTAGCCTACAGTCATTATTGACTTTTTTGACTCATTACTGATCAGTAATTTTCTACTAACTTACACAATCATCTTTTCTGCTTTGATTTATTTTTTTGCTACCATTATATGTCAGCCCATTTCGCACTTTACCTTTAGAGGGGTTATGGGGTGTCGTATATAATTGGCCTGTCAAGTGTGTGTGTGTGTGTGTGTGTGTGTGATTCATTATATATAATAGACTGTATAGAATAGGATTACATATTTATCAAGTGGTATGGCCACCGCTAGATGACATCAACTTGTTTGGTAGAAGATGGAGCCAGACTGGACTAGACCATGTTGTTTTTGAACTACCATTCCTCTAAATTCATTCAAGAGTTGGGATCACACGTTATTGAAGTACAACAGTTTCTCTTGCAGATGTTCTTTTAATCACAGTTCTTTCTGCAAGACGCAGATGTACTGTATGCAAGAGAAGGCTGGTCCTGGGTTCAATAGGACGTCCCAGGCTGGGTTACCGCAGCCAGGGGTGGCGCAGCAGGCTCTCCAGGGGCGGTCGGCCCAGAGGTCGCTCCTCAGAAAATCCTGGCACTCTGGAGAGTAAAGACCCGGGTTTAAATATGAATACCTGGCTGTCTTACAGGATGCATGGCTTTTATGGTTTTAATGTTTGTGTGTGTTTTGTAAGGGGACTTGCTCGAATGCGAGATCATGCATTTGTGTGTGTGTGTGTGTGTCTCACTTGATGATATTTTACTCTGGATGCATGGAAGCTCTTTCTGGATGATTTCAGCCGTGGTCTGGAAGGGGAAGTGTCCAGTGAGCATGTCGTAGAGCAGCACTCCCACCTGCCACACGGTCAACGGACCGGCCCTGAAGGTACCCCGCTTGTACCACTCTGGGGGGGTGTACGAGGAGGTGCCTGGAACACACAGTGTAGAGTGTCACCACCCAGCTCCACAACACAGAGGACACGCCACACATGACATCACTCAGTTTAGATTAGACCATTTGATTTCAGACGCTCCCTGCTCATTTTGACAATCAGGGCATTGTTCCCTGATTCGTACTCAATGATGGAGAAACGTAGGGAGGGAGGGAACAGAGAGGGAGGGGACGTTTTTTGGGTTGTTTATTTTCAAAATCTTGCTCTCTTCTACTCTTTTCTGCTCTCTCTTTTCACCAGTCTCAAATCTTACCTACAGCACCTTTAATGGCTGCTCCAAACACTGCCAGACCACCAGATGTCGCTACAGGGGCGAGTTAAAAACATTTCATA